>APFE030520887.1:94640-139540 GCA_000404065.3 Pinus taeda | reverse complement strand
GGAAGTCAATATGCCCATATCATGAAAATATATGGTGAATGAAATAAATTGAACCTCGACATTTTCATGGTACTTATTTATAGCACCCTTGAACTAGTGTAGTAACGGAACTTTCTCTGAGCAATGAGTAATTGTGTGCTATTGTAATCTAGTAGAAGTCGTGGGGTAGCCTCTTTGTGTCCATGACCCAGCAATAAATTTTTGTTGGCACCCTTTAATGCAGTCGGTTTTATTTCAAATTTCTCTCTAACAACGAGGTCTATAGAACAACACTTTTTCCTTTGATGTTTCTCACTCTCTTGTAAAGTAATCTTTCATGCTATTGTGAAATGTATTAGATGTATTTCTTGCCTTTGACTTTAGCTACTTGTGCTGGTTTTCAGAACTGGCGGCAATGATAATTTCTTCCACTGTTATAAATGTGGTATGTTCTTTATGACTTCTCAAATTATCACTGCTTCTTCTCAAATTATCACCACGTCTTATTTCATTGTAGTGCGAGAATGATTTATTTGCTCATGTACCTTTTTCTAGGATGTTGCTACACTATTCGCTTGAAGGATTGCCACCCTTGTGTGGAAAAAGCAAGGAACCACAACTGCCCTGTGTATTTTGAGGTAGGTCACACTTATCTGCATAGTGTAGTAATTGTAGTTTTCTTTTTATAGCATAATTTAGACTGAAGTTATTTAGATATCTGAACCCTCGTCTGTTGACTCCTCTATAGTATTTATTCGACTCTACAAAGCTTATCAGCGTATTGCCTTGTGGTCACACTATTCACATGCATTGCTTGAAACAGAAGCACGAGCATCTTCAGTAAGTTTCATATGTGGCCTATTTTGTGCCCTGGCTCACAACCTCTTGTTATGACTTCTAATTGGATGGGTCGACTCGAGGTAATTGTAGCTGCTTTCCATGAAAAATGAGTAATTGTGTGATACTGTAATCCAGTAGAAGTGGTGGGGTAGCCTCTTTGTGTCCATGACCCAACAATAAATTTCTGTTGGCACCCTTTAATGCAGTCGGTTTTATTTCAAATTTCTCTCTGACAGCGTGGTCTATAGAATAGCACTTGTGTCAAAACGAAGTTGTCCTGGCTATCAACTACCTTTCTTTATGATTTAGTTCTTTCATTATACTAAGTATAGTTCTCTATTGAAGGAGGGGAAACTTTGGGCATTCTCCTTAATTGAAGGAGGAGAAACTTTGGGCATTATCCTTAATTGGTAAAAAAAAATGGAGTTGATTCTCTCTGTTGCTAACGTTGGAAACCTATAGTTGGTGCATGTGTTCTTTATGTGGAACTAATTTCAATTCTTAACTTTATCTTCTTCAGAGTTGAAAAACTATTACATATTATGCGGGGCTATGGTATCCCACATATTTGTTCTATTTATCCCAAATTTTGGCCTTAAGCAAACCTATCTCATCTCACAGAGCAAGAAAAGAGGTTGTGCCAAAGTGACCTCTTTGTATTGCTAACATGAGAAGAGTATTTCTGTGTGTCTCTCTATTTTCTTCAGCTTAATTTACTTTCTACTAAGACAATGAATCTTAGGGAGTTGAAGTGTGCAAAAATAGCATTCATTAATGTGGGGCTATGACATTTCTGTTTTTAACTGTGAAGGAATTCATCCTGGTCATTTGTTGTCCTTAACATAAATATTTAAGGTAGTGAGTGTCTACGTTGTTTGACATGCATACCCATACTGTATTTGGTATTTCTTCTTTGAAATAGAATGGAGATGTTAAATACACTGTTCTTTAATGTAACATTTATACCTTTTATTTATTATATATAATTTTGATATATTCTTATTGGTATCTCCATGCATCTTACAAAGTGGTGAAAAATGTGCCATACAGGGATGATTTTACTGATGTGTGTTTTCTTGATACTAATAATTGATGGCAGATGTTCACACTACCACCAGAGATGCCAAATAAGGGCTCCGTGTTGTAATGAAGTCTTTGACTGTAGGCATTATCATAATGAGGCCAAAGTATGCTTCTTTTTCTTTACTTCATTCGTAGCTATTTCAAGTTCAATGGTTGTGTTTGGGTTATATACTTGTTAAAATAAAACTAGAAAATTACGTCTCTTCTAATTTCATTTGTGAGGGTATAGTATGGACTGATCTCATATCTGAACAGAATTCAATGGATGTCCATCCACTTGATAGACATGATGTACCGTGCCATGAAGCTCGAAAGGTAAGGTTCTATCTTGTTTTCCAGTTAGATGTTATTCATTATGATGTTTGTCTTAATGCTTTGAACCATATGTATTCTTTGTAATTAGTAAAGATGTTTTAGGTTGTAACATCATAATATTTTCTGAAGGTAGATTTGAAAGATGTAAAGATTTAACTTTTATTCTTCTCAAAAGATAAATGGTCAATTATCTAGCAAATTTTATCTAACTTGCTGAATTACTATATTGCTTTTGTTTATTTATAGTTATTCTGGTATGTTTGCGGTATATTGCTCTTGTTATTTATAGTTATTCTTGTATGTATGCAGGTTATCTGTTCACATTGTAGAATTGAACAAGATGTAAGAGCCGAGCCTTCTTAATTTTATGTACCTTTTTCTAGGATGTTGCTACTCTATCTGCTAGAAGGATTGCCACCTTTGTGTGGAAAAAGCAATGCACCACAACTGCCCTGTGTGTTTTGAGGTAGGTCACACTTATCTGCATAGTGTAGTAATTGCAGTTTTCTTTTTATAGCATAATTTAGACTGAAGTAATTTAGATATCTGTACCCTCGTCTGTTGAATCCTCTGTAGTATTTATTCGACTCTACAAAGCTTATCAGTGTATTGCCTTGTGGTCACACTATTCACATGCATTGCTTGAAAGAGATGCACGAGCATCTTCAGTAAGTTTCATATGTGGCCTGTTTTGTGCCCTGGCTCAGAACCTCTTGTTATGACTTCTAATTGAATGGGTTGACTCGAGCTAATTGTAGCTGCTTTCTGTGAACAATGAGTAATTGTGTGCTACTTTAATCCAGTAGAAATCGTGGGGTAGCCTCTTTGTGTCCATGACCCACCAATAAATTTCTATTGGCACCCTTTAATGCAGTCGGTTTTATTTCAAATTTCTCTCTAACAACGAGGTCTATAGAACAACACTTGTGTCAAAACGAAGTTGTCCTGGCTATCAACTACCTTTCTTTATGATTTAGTTCTTTCATTATACTAAGTATAGTTCTCTATTAAAGGAGGGGAAACTTTGGGCATTCTCCTTAATTGAAGGAGGAGAAACTTTGGGCATTCTCCTTAATTGGTAAAAAAAAATGGAGTGGTTCTCTCTGTTGCTAACGTTGGAAACCTATAGTTGGTGCATGTGTTCTTTATGTGGAACTAATTTCAATCCTTAACTTTATCTTCTTTAGAGCTGAAAAACTATTACATATTATGCGGGGCTATGGTATCCCACATATTTGTTCTATTTATCCCAAATTTTGGCCATAAGCAAACCTATCTCATCTCATAGAACAAGAAAAGAGGTTGTGCCAAAGTGACCTCTTTGTATTGCTAACATGAGAAGAGTATTTCTGCGTGTCTCTCTATTTTCTTCAGTTTAATTACGTCGTAAGGCATTTCCCTTTGAAATGAACTTCCTTAAAATCTACTTGTCATCTCTGTGTGCTGTTAGATTATGTGTTAGACGATTGGAGGATTGTTAATCATTCAATCAAGGGATGGTAGTTGAGTGGTTGCAATTGTTCATGATATTTGAAACAGTTGCAAACCCTCGCCTGAATGCTGCTAGATTGGAGCTTGAAAGATTTGCCTGGGGTGCCCTTTTCGTCTTCTCCGCTCTTACTTCCAATGCCGCCCTGACAGACCTTTGAAACGGGCTCCATCGAATCTCTGGGGCAAATTTCATCCATGGCTTTCCTGAATGTAGAAATGAGATCCGGATCAAATAAGGTCAGAGATGAATCGTCTGACTGACGACTGCTGCGTCCAAATGGTTTTCGTGATTGAATTTGCAGGAGTCAAGGGTGAATCCGCCCCAAAGGAAGAAAAGCCGTTGAGAAATCCATTTCCATTGTCGAAATTTTTCTTCAGATTCGTGTTGGGTGTTGTTGAAGACACCTGGAAATTTTCGTCTGCAATTTTCACGCTAGGGGTAACCTTGTGCCTTTGACTGGACCCATTCCATAGTTTGGAGCTCTTTTGCATCAGAAAAATGATGCTTTTGTTGGTAATACAGGTCTTTGTGGTCACCCACTGAAAATTTTATGTTCAATTCCTTCAACACTCTCGGATCCTCCAAAAATCAACTCACCTTCAGCAATTGCAGCCATGCCTGTTATTAACAAGGGAAAAGGTCTAAGTAAAGGCACCATAGCTGCCATTGTAGTTGGAAATTTTGCAGGGATAAGCCTCCTTTACATAGTTTTTATGTACCATTACTGGGGAACAAGAAGAAATAAGAAGTCAGAGGATGGGCCTAATACCAAGAATATTCAGTTAGATGACAATGAAGATTGTTCTTCCAGTTCGGGTAGAGTTGGATGGCTCTGCCTTAAAAAAGTTGATGAGAGCTCAGATGGAAGTGTCTCAGACAATGGAGATCAACAACAAGGAAATTTTGTGACATTAAATGGAGATCTTGACATGGAATTAGATAAGCTACTCAGAGCCTCCACATATATATTGGGTTCCAGTGGTTATATTATATTGTATAAGGAAATTCTGGAAGATGGGCTGACTTTTTCAGTAAGGCGACTTGGTGATGGTGGTTTGGAAAGGTACAAGGATTTTGAAGCAGAAGCTAAAGCAATCGGTAGGGTTAAACATCCCAACATTGTTCGCCTCCGAGCTTTCTATTGGGGCATAGAGGAAAAACTGCTGGTTTATGACTACATTCCACATGGAAGCTTGGAAAATGCCTATTATGGTGGGTTCTCTTGTTCTCTTTTTTTGATTTCATGTATATCTGTAGGAAATCTCATTCAATTCGTTTCTGCATGGTTGTTTTTTTATTTTTTTTTACAAAGATAGCCTTTCAATCGCTTGCATATTATGAGTTTCTTATGGATTCCACAATCTCCCCTGTTTAGCTATTGTACCTTCAGCTAATACATATTCATTTGAAAAAGATGTACCTTTAGCTCTCGTATCTATTTTTTCACCATCTTTATGACTGGAATCAGATTAGATAAACATTGAATAACTCTAATTTTCAATTTTAGTCACCCTGTCTTGGGCCAAACTTTTGAACATTATGGCACCTCTTTCATTAGAAGCATAAGGGGAATTGACATTATTACAAAGATTTTCGTTGATGTTGTATGTATCAGGTTCCGTCCCTGTATATTGGTTGATGTAACAAAGGTGGATCTGAGTACCACTGTGTTGGGATTCAAGATATCAATGCCTATTATGATTGCTCCAACTGCCATGCAAAAGATGGCTCATCCCGAAGGTATGCATTAGATTATTGTATTACAGTTAACATCCTATTTTGATGCATATATTTTCTGAAAGTGAATCCATCATCTTTTAAAGGAGAGTATGCTACTGCAAGAGCTGCTAGAACTATAATGGTTTGGGCATCAGTCTTCTCTTTGTGGGATCGATCTTCTGAATGTTTTAATTTCCTTCTAGCTATTAAGGATTTAAGAAATTATAATGATTTTGGATTTTGAAATAGTTTGTTGTGTTGATAAAAATTGAGGCTTGGACATATTTGTTGTATACGCTTTCTTCATGGGCTACATCAAGTGTTGAAGAGGTTGCTTCAACTGGACCAGGCATTCGCTTTTTTTCAACTTTATGTAAGTTTATCATTTCCACCCATATGATTGTCTTCCCATGTTTTCTGAGATATAATTGAGTTCATATCCATCCAATTGTATTATAAGCTCCTAAACCAATGGTAAGATCAGTTATATTGTGTTGGGTTTACTAAATGTCGATATATGAGTGGTGTTAAAATTTAGATGTCATTGCTGGCACGTTTACAGGAATAGGAATGTTGTTGCACAAATTGTTAGAAGAGCGGAGAGGGTTGGTTTTAAGGCAATTGCACTGACTGTGGACACACCTCGACTTGGGCAGAGGGAGTCTAACAATAGAAATAGGTAGTGAAAATTAATTCTATTTTAGATTTGCTGGAAAACTCAAAGAATCCCAAATAATTTGACACCTCATAGAAAGTTGATTCCTATTCCTAAAATTCTCGTTTTCACTTTCAAAGTTATATTTCTTGAAGTTGGAACCAAACTCTATATTCTAGCTCTCCTTGCTTATGTAGAGATGGGGATCTTGTATAATCGCTCTTTAGTTCTTTGATGTAACAACCTTCGTTCACATCTATGATGCTTCTGCCCAAAGAAACCTGCAACTTTCACTTTCCTTCATTTTCTTATTCCTGGTGTTTGTATCCTTCAGAAATTATAGAAAAGACTTTCAGGGTCTACAGTTTCATACACGGTCATTCTAAAAGGCATGGAGAAATCAACCTCACTGGTGATGGCTTCAATTGCAAGGACTTGAGCAATTACCAAGCCAGTGGGATACTTCTGAATAAGATTGCAGACTATTTGGAATAATAGCAAATGAAAATTCACTATAATATGAAATGCCACCAAGGTTAGTTGATAACAATATAGCGCTTAATAAAAATCAAAACAATGTGGAATTATTTTAGGATCAGAAGCGACACTAGGGTTAGAAAAAGCATTTAGCACCTATAATGTATCAAACTTAAAATAAGTCAGAAGTCTCCATTTTATCTGGGATTCCTCTTTGTTCACCCCTTGTCTGACACTGAGGTATCTAATGTTCTAAAAAGTCTCATTGTGATATCCACACATACGTGCTAGACAGTCAGGCACACTTTTGTGTTGAGATTCAATTCTAGATCCATAATTGTTTTTGACTTCTATTGATTTTTCTTTGTTAAAAATGTAGATTCGCATTGCCTCCATATCTTACCTTAAAGCATTTCAAAGGTTTGGATCTTGGGAAAATGGAGAAGATATGTGTTCCATTTTATGAGTTCTTTAAATAGAAGGATGTTATTTTTACTTCTTCCTATATTCAAGGTCTAGACTTCTTCCTTAAGTTGGTTTTTTCTTGCAGACAACGGATTCTGGACTGGCATCATATGTTGCAGGTCAAATTGACAGATCATTGAGTTGGAAGGTTTGTAATAGTCCTGGTAGAGGGATATTTCAAATAATTCTTCAGTATTGTTTTTGAATAGAATGAAAATGGATAGAGAAGCACCTAGAGGAATATTGGGGTTGAGTTCCTGCCTTTGCTTGTAACCTTCTGAATCTCAGAAAAATTATTTGTGATGAGTCATATTATGATTTACATCTTCAAGAAATACTTCGTATCCTTTTTCAAGAAATACTCTGTATCCTTTTTCCAATTATTTTGGTTGTGGCATCACATGGGCCATGTTGTGGTTACTCTCCGATGCCCTGTCATTGTGTTTTGGTGGTTGTTCTCTCTGATCTTGATGTGATTAATTGGTTGAAAAGGCAAAGACCAGCTGTGGGTAGCTTCTTGGCTATTCACAAGTTCATCTGATCTTAGTACTTTTATATCAATACAAATATGAGGTCTCTGTTTGCTTTTAAAAATAAGAAATTGTTATGGTGGCAACCAATGACTATATGGTATCGTTTGTTGCTTGCAGTCCTGCCTACTGTGCTAGACGTCACAGTGAACACTCCAAATGATTCTCAAGTTATTTTAAAGGTACACTATCTCATAAAAATATTATCCAGTGCTTATGACAGTAGGTGGTAACATAATTCTTGTCATAGATGTTCGATCCAACTTTAAGAATTATGATGAATATAATCCAATCTTGCAGCATCCAAACCTATGGATAGTTATGTTTGGTTCGACAGTAGATTTTAATATATGTTTGTTTTATGGAAACAGGGAATTTCCACAGCTCGTATTCTTGATTTATGCTGATTATTAGCTATGAATGTGGAGACATGCCATTTGACCAACTATTCTTTATCCCATGATTTAAGAAAATCAGTAGTTCAGAAGCTCATTAAATAATGGGATTGTTTGATAGGTTGGTGGATTGCAATTGACTGGTTCTGTTCAAGATATCATGTGGTATGACCCTAATTACTTTAACAACAAAGGTGTTCGTGTCAAGATAGAAATAGCCATGTACAGTGAAACTGGTTCTATTATTAGTTTGTAAAGCTTAAGTGTGACCATGGCAACATCTTAGTTTTCTTGAAGTATCCATGACTTGGAAAAAACTTGAATTATACCAGGTTCGTGGCAACAGGTTGAGGGATTCATCAAATGTTGCAACCTTGAAGCCCTGTGCCCTTACTATTGTAGAAGGTAACCAATAACTCTGCTCCCCCATCTGAACAAGTCAAGGGAGATAGCTAGAAATTTTGTTTGAACAAGACTAATTTAAAATGGAATTTGCTCGGTCAATATAGCTCATAATCTTTATTATAACCTATTTTTTGAAATAGAATGACCATTTTTCATCTTCCCATGTGATTGAAATTCCTATCTACACACTCTGGAAACTCAAATTTGTGCTGCAACTATCCCGCTGCCACAAAAACCTTGAAAAAAATAGTTGATTTTAAATCAAAGATATCTTCCTCGTCCAAACTCCGATTCGACTAATTTTTTGTTGTTGTTTGAAATTGGGTGATTTTTCAAGAGGAGCTTAGATTTGCAATCATTTTTCTGAAATTTTGCACAAAAACTGCAAAAAATGATAGGAGAGTCGTCATCCACGAATTTCCATCAGAACAATTTTTGCAACACAATTGATTTTAAATCAGCGATATCTCTCTAATCTAGACTTCGATTTAGCCAATTGTTTTTTTGAATTTGGGTATTTTTTCCCAAGGAATCCAAATATTGTATTTTTTTTTTGTAAAATTTTCACCAAAAGTTTCATATTTGATCTGCAAACTTGCCGCCCAAAAAATTCCTGCAAAAAGTGAAAAACAATTCTTCCTGTTTTCCCAAGAAAGTGCTTTGTGGAGGTCCTACCACCTGCATGAAGTTTGTTGAATATTGTTGCACAAATTTAAAACTGAAATATGCATCAAACCCTAATTCCCATGGAGTTGTAACCTGAATCTGATACCATTGATCCAGATCTTAGTGGGAAGGCCCTTAAGATCTATAAAATTGAAATGGATCTTGGGGGGGAGGTCCCCAAGATTTGAAAAATTGAAATGCTAGAAAAAAGGGAGATAAAATAGTAAACAAAGCCATAAAGAAAATATTTTACTAAAACAATGAATTACTGTAAAAGCTACATTGTGGTGGCAGTCTGTCATTTTACAAAATGCGACTTATTACTTATAACAATTTTTTGTTACAATACGACAAGTAATTCCATGGGTGGGTAAATACCATGGGTGAATGAATACCATGGGTGGATGTAAATTACAATGCCATGGGTAAATTCCATGAGTGGATAAATACCACAGGAGAATGAATACCAAGGGTGGATTCCACTTACAATACCATGGGAAAATAGCATGTGTGGATGCCACTTACAATACCATGGGTGGATGCCACTTACAATACCATGGGTAAATTCCATGGATAGATGAATACTATGGGTGGATGAATACCATGGTTGGATGCCATATTTCATTTGGATCATTCCTCCCTCCTTAAGAAGCAATGGTCCCCATTGTGTGAAGTTCCCTCCTGAGAAGCCTTTGTTGAATATGAAGAGCCACTAAAGAGAAGGGTTTTGTATGTTTAACCCATAACTGTCATGAATGAAGATCCGAGGATAGAGATACCCTGTAATGCTTGTGACCAACTGTGATACTAACCGTGTAGGACCTAGCAAATGGACTTCGATTGCAAGGATTTTGTGTGGTTGACCAATAACTGTGATGCTGACTGTTGATGAAGTAGCAGGTGCCTACATAGCCTAGGGTGGGAGGGCACGTCTCTAAAGGGAACCCACTCTGAATGTTGCTCCAGATATAAAGGCTAATTTAAAATGGCAATAACTCGATCAATATAACTCAGAAAATTTATTATAACTTCTTTTTAGAAATAGAATGACCATTTTTCATCTTCCCTTGTGATTGAAATTCCTATCTGGACACTCTGGAAACTCAGATTTGCACTACAGTTGTCCCGCCATCACAAGAGCCCTGAAAAAATAGCTTATTTTAAATTACTGACATCTCCCTCATCCGAACTCCTATTCGACCAATTGTTTTTTTGACATTGGGTGGTTTTTCAAGAGGATCTCATATCTGCAATTATTTGTCCAAAATTATGCACAAAAACTACAAAAATGATAGGTGAGATGCCATCCACGAATTACCATCAGAATTTTTTTTGCAATATAATTGATTTTAAATCAGTAATATCTCCCTCATCTAGACTCCGATTCGGCCGATTTTCTTTTTGAATTTGGGTATTTTTCGTAAGAAATCCAAATATGTTATTTATTTTTGTAATTTTTGCACTAAAAGTTTCATATCTAAGTTGCAAACTCGCCACCCAAACAATTCCTATAAAAAGGTGAAGAAAATCAATTCTTCCTGCTTTGCCCAAGAAAGTGCCATGTGGAGGTCCTAGAACCTGCATGAAGTTTGTTGAAGATTGCTGGAAAAATTTGAAACTGAAATATGCATCAAACCCTCATTCCCATGGAGTCATAACCCGAATTTGATACCACCGATCTAGATCTTGGGGGGAGGCCCTTAAGATCTAGAAAATTGAAATGGATCTTGGTGGGGAGGCCCCCAAGATCTGAAAAATTGAAATTCCAGGAAGAAAAGGAGAGAACACACAGTAAACAAAACCACAAAGAAAATACTTCATTAAAACAATGAATAATTATTAAAACTACATTGTGGTGGACAATCTGTCCTTTTACAAAATGTGACTTGTTACTTATAGCCTTTTTTTGTTACAATACCACGGGTATATCCTATGGGTGGTTAAAAACCATGGGTGAATGACACTTACAATACCATGGGTAAATTCCATGAGTGGATGAATACCATGGGAGGATGAATACCAAGGGTGGATGCCACTTACATTACCATAGGAAAATATCATGGGTGAATGAATACCATTGGTGGATGCCACTTAAAATACCATGGGTAAATTCCATGGGTGGATGAATACAATGGGTGGATGTCACTTACAATACCATGGGTAAATTCCATGGGTAGATGAATACTATGGGTGGATGCCATTTTCCATTTGGATAGAAAAGGAAAAGGGGGTATATATAGAGATTTCATATCCTCTTGCTAAGAGAAATTAAAATAATTGTAGAAGTTGAATAAGAATTTGGATTTAAGAGTTTGGCAGATTTAATCAACAATTCTCTTTTACCTAGGAGTTTCATACATACCTCATCACACCATAATTAACAAAAGGCACTTGGAGAATTGATCTCAGTGTAAAAAACACATTTTTAGTGAAGTGTCCAATGAGTATATAAGAAAGTATTCTCAAACCTAATGTGAAATACGAGACAAGGATTCCATAATAACCAATTTGGAAGCTCCCAACAATACTTCCCCCTTAAGTAAATATCCCTAAAGAATATCAATCAACTGAGATTGAAAATGGTCCCAACAAGATCTTGCAATTGTGTTACACACTATTTTTCTGTACTCATGATAATTGATGTTGTAACCCTATTCTTTTTCATTTGAAGCATAATTCCATCAATCTATGAAGAATATGGGAGAAGTTATTTATTTATTTATTTTGTTTTATTTTATTTTTATTTATTTTTTATTTATTTATTTATTTATTTTTCTGTAAGATAAGAATCTTATGAAAATACCTTAAAAACCCTAATTTTAAAGGATGACGTAGGTTGGGTCGTGGTTATCTGTGATGCTACCAGGTTGTCACATTGTGTATACTTATTGGACTATGACACTATTGCACTTTTCCTGTTCATAATATGTGACACTGTTTTAACAAAGGTAAAATTTAAAAAGGAATGCGAAGCATCCATTCTAGAACAATTATGGATGGCATCTCCTCTGAGAGGTGGATCTAAATTGCATCCCTACCTTGTTGGATCTCAACTTCCATCCCTTATCCTCCCCTATCCTTTCCCAAGCCTACAATTACAACCATCTCCCATTAAGATGGATAGTTAGAAAATCTCAAGAAATCTTGGTGAAACTCTGTTGGAATACTAACCTTTTAACAACATAAATTTTGAAGGAAAGGCATTGGAATGAAGTAATAAACTAGAAGGGGACCTACGACATCAAGGCTCAGGTTGTAACTAGTTCTTTCATGATTAATACAATAATACATTTATTTCCCATAAACATTGTCTACATTTGATGGTTTTTATTACATATCTCTTTGATCATATATATAGGTATTTTAAAATCATATTTGTGTATATGTTCTTTGATCTCTTGTTTGTTTGCACTATCTACATGTTTCTTCTCTGTGAATATTGAAGGCAAAGATGGGAGCTAAATATTACAAGTAACTAGCGAGGACAAATGTCGATTAACAAGGTAGGAAACACTCACCTTATTGTTTCTCATCTATGATTTGATCATTATAGACTTAGGAAAGGTTTTCTATTATTGTTTGTTTTGTTCTAGATCTAGGTTCCAGATCTAGGGAGATTGTTCTTTTCCACAAGATGGATTTATCCATCAACAAAATTGGTGACTCCAATAGGGAATGATTGTCAAATCTGTTCTTCATATTCATTTCGAGTGATTGAGTCCTTGTTTTCTTGAGTCTTCCTGCTTTCTGAGTCATTGACGAGTCATATCTGACTCTCAAACCTCAATTTTTTTTAGATCTTGGAAATATTTTTTATTTTTTTATATTGTCGCACTTTTCTATCATAACTAGTGCACACTATTCATAACTATCACACTATGTTGTACTTGAAGCCAGTGACACTGTTTTAAAAGTCAAAAATTTCCTAGGGTTTTGCTTGAATTGACCTTGGATATGTTTGTGATATGTTTTTGGGGGTTTTTTTTATTTCCATTATACATTCTAAACTTTCTAGATCATACCTCTTTTGTGTGTTTTTCGCATTTTTGGGTTTGTGTGAAATCTTCATTTTTATTACTTTGACCTAGTTGCTTTTATCTACTGATTGAAAGGTTGAAATATTTATAGACTTCGATATTTAGTGTCTTTCATTATGCAATTGAATAATTACTTCAAAGATTATTTTTTGCATTGAATTGTTAAAAGATATTTTTCTCCCTTTTTGCAAAATATTTTTTTGTTAAGACAAGAAAAAAGATACATATTGCTTAAATTTCCCTTCGTTTTTAGATTTAATTTATTGCATTGTTGTGTGTTTGTTTCTCTCTTAAAAAAAAATTGAATTCTTGCATTTTAAGAGGCCATTTTATGTTTTGAAAACAAGCAAGTATAAGTGGTATTTCAATATTAAAAGATTTGATTAAATTTGGAACATTGAGCATTTGGGAAAATTGAAAGTTTTTCTCATTTTTTGTAGTTAACATTCATTGAAGTGAAAAGCTTGCATTTCATTTCATTGCATTTGATATGTTGGGTCATGTTAAAGCATCATTTTCGTCCACTTCATATTCCTATCGAGTAAACAACAACCATAAAATTAACGCTTAATATAATTGATTTGAATTTTTTTATATTTCTCTAGTAGCATACATACATTAGCTTATGTTTAGGGCCTTGGAATAGGTGGTGAGTTTAAAATCTCAAAGGTTACAAAAAAAAAACCTAGAATCTTGATTTAGGAAGTGAAAATTTATTTACTGCATCACATTTCTGGGAAGCTCCTCTTACATAGGAGTTAACAATGAGATCACATTAGGCCCATCAAAGTAACATATATTGCTTTGTTGGTATTGATGGCGTTGAATTTCACACATTGCAAACAATGTTGTAAACAATTGGGGATCACTTAGGAGGACTATCCTCGCTTTGAGGAACCTCTCAGGGAGATTTTGGGTTTATTACCATGCCCTTACATGTACATCCGATTGTATATTGTCCCCAAAGGCCAGGTCCTTGTAGGTGGTGTCCTTAGTAGCTGTAATCGTAGGGCTCATACACATTTTGACGATGAAGGGGACATCCTTGTTGTACCTGGAACAAACATTGGTCAAACTCATTTAGGGCTTCTTGGAGGGTGCTCCACTTTTTAGTGAGGGTACTTATACTCAGCTTATACCATTAAGCACATTTTCAATTTAATGAGTTCCACCCACTATATATTTGGCCACTTTTCATATTGATCTTGTGATGTTGGATTTCATCATCAACCAATTGTCACGATGGGAAGGTTTATATGTTTGTTTCCTTAGATTTGTTAGCATATGTTGTGTTTATTTTACAATTTAGTGGACCTTAGGGTATATTTTTAATTGATAATATAAATTCACTGTAGAACTTTGTCATTCACGTAGAATGCAAGGTTTACCCCTGAAATTAAACCTGAAACATCAAAAGTTACAAACTAGAAGTTACAAAACCTAAGACATTGGAACCTAAAGTGGTAGAACCCAAAATTGTTGAAACTTTAGAACTAGAGGTGACTAAACCAAAAAAATTGGAACCATAAATTATGGAACCAATAACTTCAAAAAGTTAGATTCTTCCTTCAACAGCTTTAGTGTATACACCTTTACCACTTAGATCTTAAGAGTTTGTTTCTTTAGGAGAATAAGTTCTTCCACCTCGTTTATTAAGTATATAGGAAATTTCTTAAGAGTATCACTCTCTAATTAGTACTCCCATAACTAATTTAGGAGCTCCTCTTCTTTTGGAATTACCTAGACCATCTTCATGGAGAGTTAACCCTTGGTACCAAGCTCTCGTTGCTTCTACACCTAGAATAATAAGTCCTAGTTTACACACTCCTTTATTTACTACTCCAACCATGACCACAAATTCTACACTTGAAAGTAACTTAATGAAAACTTCACCTTCTGATGTACAGTGGATCTTTAGAACCTAATATATATTCCATATCTATTGGGTATTCTTTACCTAGTGGTTCTTTTGAATCTAGTAGACCTAGTGAAACTTGTGTTTATGGTCGACATTCAATACTTGCTAGGTATCAATCACTCAATGGAACATTTTGTGGATTTGTTACTGATCATTTTTTCATTAGCCCCATTGGTCTCCCGAAATGTTGTCCAGTGTGTCTGATCCAAGCATGGTACAAACCTCACAAACTATGATTGCTCCACAAAATTTTGTGCCTAGTATCCCACCAAGGTCTGATCAAAAATATATTTTGAAGGTTAGTGGGGTAAATTTTCCAAAGCAACCTCTGGTAGGATCTTACTCTCATGTTGGGGGAAAACCTACTATAAAGTCTTATCCTCCTATTGGGGGGGACCTATTATAGGGCCTTATCCTCCTACATGGGGGAAATGATCCAGGTGGATGTGGGTGGCCACCTACCTATTCCACTTGGACCCCCACCATTGTCTCTTTCAATGTTTCAGTTTCCTTAATTATAACACAATTTACTATTTTTGGAAGTTTTTTTGGGTCTTGAACTTCGAGAGTCATTTTGAGGCCCTAAACGATGTTTTTTGAGGAACACCAGGGCCAATAAATATTATAGGCTTGTGTTGGTTGATCAAAAGTTGTATTCCTCGGATAGAGCTTTCTAACAAGGTATTGTGCAGGTCAAACAGAGATCATATGCCAAAGCTACGACCCCGGGAAGTTGTTGTACCAATTTACCCAAATGGGGCCCATAGTTTTGGCGCTTCATCTCCTAGGGTCAGGTTTTTGGATGTTTAGGGGTTTCCATTATTTCTCAATAATGAATAGGTCTCTGAGCCTCATTGTAACATAATTCAAAGGCATGTATCTGCCACATCTCTTCTCAGAGATAACCTACCATCGCCCAAGCTAGTTTATTTCCATTATTTTTTGTAAGTATATTTCAGTATTCGATATCAATGAAATGAAGCATTATTTCTACTGCATCTCTGTATTTATGGTTATATATGTATTTTATTGCATTCCTGTTTAAATTTGGATTAGGCAACCTCCCTTTGGATCTTACCCTCCTACTGGGGGCAACCTCCCATTAGATTTTATCCTTGTGGAATTCAAATGCCTGCGGCACAACCTACTCAAGGATACTTTCCTCTAATAGCTAGTTGTCCGGGGTTGACAATTTCGCTTTCATTATGGAGTTGTTGGTAGGGTCACTGCCTACGGGTGCATCCCTTGCAGGTGACTAGGTGTTCTGCTAGAGATCCCTTCAAGGTTGAGGATATTTTAAATTTACCTCTTCATTCCACCTTATGCCAACTCCAAAGTTTGCAAGGGAAGGAAATTTGTTTACACCATTTCATGCTCAATTATGCTAAACTCACGAAAGATTTTACTTGACCATTGAAAAATAGGGTTCCCTTCATTTGGGATGACATGACTCAAAAGGAATTCGATGCTTTAAAGAATGTGTTGACTCATATACCATTAGTTGAATTGATTTATCTATCTACAAATGTCTGTCTACATGTGATTTACGCCGAAGTTATTCTTTCAATCATATACCATTGTTACATCTCCCCAATTATCATCGAGACTACTTTTTAAACCTAGTTTCTTTAGACAATACCATTACCATGGTACTTGTCTAATAGGACAATTCATATGATGAACATGTTATTTATTATCTCAGCATGAACCTCACCATTACAAAAATGAAGTATACAAGTGGAGAAATTGGCATTGACAATTGTGTAAGTTGTTCAAAGACTCTGTCACTACATTTTATTACGCAAAACCATTATTATTTTTGATTGCAACCCTATGCAACATATTCTTACTAGGAAAGTGCTAAGGGGGATATACTCTAAGTGGATTGTCATCCTTTAAGAGTTTGATTTGGAATTCAAAAGAGGCAAGTCTAAGAAATATTTAGTCTTTAAAGAATTAATTTGTGACTTCCCTATACTAAAACAAAAATCGTGGTAGAAGATTTATTTCCCAATGAATTTCTTTTCCTGATGAGTTCATCTAAACCTTGTTATGGAGATATTATTGTCTATCTTAAAACTTAAAACTTTTAACTCAATTTATCACTTGTTGAACTCCATCGAATTCGATATCAATCCCGACCATACATCATTGTTGCTGATACCCTTTATTGTTGTGGTGTTGATACTGTATTTCGACATTGTTTAAATCATGAGGAAGTCAAAATAACTCTTAATGATTTTCATTTTGGAGCATGTGGAGGATATGTCTGGGTATGCCACTGCCCAAAAACTATTGCATTCTAGATACTTTTGGCCCTATCTCTTCAAAGATCACATTATTACCATCCAAAAATATCACTTTTGTCAACTTTACAATCGTAAGATGCATGCACCCCTTGCTCTACTTTACCTTGTAGTTAAAATTTGCCCATTTTATGAATGGACCATCACCTTCATGACATGTAACCCTCACTTGGTCAGTGGGCATGGGTACATTATTGTTGTCATGGACTAATTCACTAAATGAGTGAGGCAATGCCTACATTTTCTAATAACAGGTTAACTACGACATTACTCATATTAAATCACATCTTCTCTAGATTTGATGTGCCCCAAGCCATCATCACAAACCATGGCTCACATTTTTAAAATGATATGATTTCAAAATTTGTTGCCAAGTTGGGTTTACTCCATGAAATATCGACTCCTTATTATTCATAGGCCAATGACTAAGAAAAAGCAGTAAATAAAGTTCTCACAATGATATTTCAACAAATGACAGGGATTCACAAAACAAATTGACACCTAATGCTTTTTTCAACATTATGGGGATATCAAACCTCAACCAAAACAACTACTGGATTCACACCTTTTTAGCTTGTATATGGATTTGAAGTTGTATTACTCATTAAATGTGTGGTTCCATCTATGAAACTAGTCATCGAATTTCTCTTAGCTACTTCTGCCAAGGAAGAATGTTTATTGTATTTAGAACGCTTAGATGAAACCCGTTCTGATGCCGCACTGGTTAACGAGGCTCACAAGAAGTGTATTAAATACCATTATGATAAGAATGTAAGATCTCTTGTTTTTATGAAGGTGACTTGGTCCTTCTATATGACCAAGAGAATGATAAGTAGGAACTGGTAAATTCGATCCTATGTGGCATGACCCTTACATTGTTAAATGAGGATCATAAAAAGGTTCCTATTAGTTGATTACGATGTAATTCCCTCAGGAGAGCCTTGGAATGGGATTTACCTCACAAATTACTATGTTTAGAATTATTTCTACATGGGTACTTTGTACATTGTTCTACCATAGTTTTTGTGTGTTACAATTTTTTATTTTTGCAAACAATTTCTGTCCTTCGCTGCTTATCTTGCTTTGTGCTTGGCTTGTAGATGTTAGTGTCTACTTTACCTTATGTTGGCTTTGCTAATGCAACTAGCCATAATACTTAGAACCTTGCATCTATCACTTGGGAAATCTATACAACCTGAGTTGGTAAGTTTACGTAGGGTATGTCTTGTTCATGCAACTAACATCATTGTGAAATATAGTGCAATGGTTTAACTATTATCCAATTCCATTTCTCTTGGTATTCATTGTTTGGTTGTTAGAATTGATTCTCAACTCATAGTACTATAATTAAGTAATGTTTATTTCGTCAAAATTCCTACTCTTTAGCGAGTATTTTTAAGGGTTTGTCTATTGGAAAGAGAATTTGATTATCTAGAATATCAACACATTCCACTGAATCTTAATACATTAATAGATACTTTGGAAAACTATGTATTAGATATACATTTATGCAATTTATAAAATTCCAAAACATTCACACATTTCATAAGATAATATCTGAATATAAATCATTTTCCATTGATAGTTTTGCAAATTTTTTCCATAAAAATTGTTCAGACAACATAAGGTTCATCACCTTTGTTTATCAAAATACATGCCAATAAAACAGAACAAAGTTTTGATATGTCTAATTGCTAGGAATGATTCTCATGGTAGCATAATATTGGCTGAGCCACCACTGAAGCAAATGACCCATTCACTTGGATACTTCAATAGTATGGAATTGATAGCATCGAGGCACCTCCTGGAGCTGCATCTCTATGATACCTTGAGCCAAACCCTCAAGGTTTTGTTCTACCTTCGAAAGCTCCTCTACTGCCTCTTTTTCATGGTCACATAATCCAACTAGTTGACCTCACTTGTGGATTGAAAACAGTCCAATCAGATAGATTGGTCCAATATTTACATAAAAATTTATTAGTATTAACAAAATAGAAACAATTTAAAAATAAAAATACATAAAAATCAAAGTATTTCGAAAAGTCATTTTTACCTATTGCATCCCACTGAAATCCCACAAGAATAATTAGATCTGGATCTCCACAAAAATTTGTGTCCACATACCAAAAATCCTCAATCATGATCAACTAACCCTCCAACCACCCTAAGAATGTGGAACCATATACAAATGCCTTAACACCCCCATGACATGTCATCAATTTAACCCATCTCATCATATGAGGATCTAACGATGTTGAGTCATCTAAATCTACTTGTGGATGCATCATAGGTACCCTTTCAAGAAAAATGGACACCAAAATCGATCCATAGTTGAATTGTTTCAAAACATTTCTCTTGAACTTGGTCAACTGATCTTTCATGTTGATCAAGAGCTCTTCATACCAATTAAAAATTGTGGGATCCATACACTCCAAGGAATATTGCATTTAGGCCTTAATTTCCAAATGGGGAGCTACACTCCTTGATATGTGTGTAATAGTAAATAACACAATCGTGAGAGGAATATTCCTCACATTATTGATCGAGATCTTTCCACTACTCTTCCTTGTTCCCATAGAACAACATTAGACAATTAAATCATCAATTGTTTCATCACCATCTCGAGAACCAACTAATGAAACTCAAGCCCCTCTTTTTGAGTGCCCAATTAAATATTAGATATTGTCTACATTAATGGTGAGAGAATGAACACCAACTCAGAAATATTGTTCATTTGGATACCCTATTCTCACCAAGTGTTACAGTAACTTCAACAACCCACAATGATGAAGTTCTAGCAATATATTTACATCATTGGGTGCAATTATATCTTCCACCTCGTGCTCTTTCCCTCCAATCTAGCATCCTAGTAATGAAAGAGCCTGTAAACATCAAAGGGAAAATGTATTAATCATCAATAAGAGAAATCCTATATTTTTTCGCTTAAAAACCAAAATCTGTATTTTAGTTTGCAATGGTCGCAACCTTTTTGTTAAGACAATGTGACTATCTCACAATTCCCGAAGGAGGTAGGTGTGATACTCGTAGGGCGAAAATCCCTCTATTTTTAAAATCAAAATTGGCCTAAAACCCCCTTGTAAAACAAAAATAAAAACTGTAAAAATGAAGAGGAGGTTGAGATCTCTTACTTGGAAGAAATGACGTTGAAAATCATCTACTAAATCTCGCAAGATCGCCCCCTAAGGATTAAGCTAAAATGATGGTATTTTCTACTCTAGAAATTGGTAAAATCAAATGGTAAAAATGAAATCACTCTTCCCTTTTTTAAAAAGGAATTAAAAATATTTTATTATTTTATCTTTCCATTTCAAATATTTTATTTAAAAATACCTCATTTAGCCTATTTTTAGTGTACATTTTTGGGCATATATGATGATTTTGGTCATTTGAGTGTGTGTATATATTTTTCGACGTGAGCATACTTTTTTTTTAGACTCATTAAATTTACGGAAAATAAATTTACTGGAGTTTTTCTTTTCAATTTTTCAAACTCTCTAAATATAAAAAAATTTTGAACTTTAATTTCTCTGAGATCGTTAAAATTTTAGTTTGAAAGAACTGAATGAATTATCTTTTATCCTCTTTCTGGAATTTCCAAACCTAAACGAAAAGGACCATTTTGTAGCTTCCTTTTTATTTATTTTCGAACTCTCAAAACATGAAAATACATCGAGTTATGCCTTCATTGGAATCATAAGACTTAAATAATGAAGGACCCATCTGTAAATTGAGACGAAACCACTCCATCCTAGGTTTCATTAAAAATACTCTGAAGGATTTGTCCAAAGGATGAGCTTATAGTTCGAAAATATGTTATCCTCCTAAAGCTCGAATAAAAATAAAGAGGTTCTCACCAAATGGTGGGGGAAATTTGGGAAGGGAAGGTATATATATATTTTGTATGGTAGCAAGTCACTCTTGAACATGACACCTTTTCACTCCTTGTGTTTAAGTTGGGAAAAATCACTTGCCTCTCATAGATCGTACCCCTTTGAAAAGTCTGACACTTCAAGGTGTGATCCACGTTCTTAGTCAATGATGGCAAGATAATTGTCGTGTCATCAACATATTCAAGAGAATTTAAATTTGGTTTTAGTTACTAAGCGTTCTATAACATCGACCATACCTGAGTTAGCCAATTTTTACAATCCTTAAATCCTTCTATTCGTGTCAATCATCCTTGAGTCATTCCTAAATTACTTTGTGCTTTGTCCCACTTCAAATTTTTGTACATGTTTCATGTCATTAATGAGCTATATGTTAAGGCTCTCGTACAACGAATCAATTCATATCAACTTCAACACATTATTTAGGAAGTTGATTTAGAAACCATTTAGTATCTTGGAGCTTTCATGCCCTATTGGTAGGTTTCCTCTCCTCCAACAATAAGTTTACATCATTGAACTTAGATTGATTGATTATATGAGTTTTATAATTCAGATCATTTATTCACACTCCATACAATATAATTGAATACCTTAGGTCCACTATCACTATTGGAGGTTCATTTCACATCTGTTAACAATTTTCATCATTGACTGGTAATCAGGCAATTTCAACCATGTTCGACCTCAATACATTGATTCACATGGTTAGGTTCATACTTTGGTTTGATATAGATATAGACCCTCAACCCTATCTAATATGTCCAAGCTACAATGGAGTTATTTGAGTACTTATGATTGTTGCATATATCCACAATGTATGTTTTGTGGCTATGTTCATGTTGAGTCATCTAGGTATAGATCCACGATGTATGTTGGTGGCCATGACTTTCCTCATTTGACATGGATATTTTCATATCCATAACTACTCTTTTCCATTTGTATTCTAAGTAAGGGAACTCCCACCTCAAAGATGATCATATATATTACTGTACTATAATTCCTTGATTAATGTTGGTAGGTTTCTAATCTATTGATCCCTTGTTTTGATGCCTTTGCATGATAAAGTACTTCAATCATCACTCCTTTTATGACTTCATACTTTAGGGGGAATTTTGTTACACATTCTTTTATCATACTCATGAAAATTGATGTCCTACCCCTATCCTTCATCATCTAAAGCATAAATTCCATCAATCTCTTAAGAATATTGAAGAAAAATCTTTATTTATAAGATAAGAATCTTATGAAATACCTTAAAAAACCCTAATTTTAAAGGATTTCACAGGTTGGGTTGTGGTTATCTATGAAACTGCTAGGTTTTCACACTGTGTATGCCTATTGGTTTGCGACACTATCACACTTTTCTTGTTCAAAAGGTGAGACACTATTTTAACAAAGGAAAAAAATAAAAGAACGAGAAATTCTAGAAGCCTCATGGATGGAATCTCTTCCGGGCGGCATGGATATGACTTTCATCCCTATCTTGTTGGATCTTAACCGCCCTCCATTATCCTCCTCCTATCCTTTCGCAAGCCTACAAGTACAACTGTCTCCCATTGAGATGGATAGTTAGCAAACCTCAAGAAAGCTTGGTGAAACTCTATTGGAATTCCAACCTTTTGACCACAAGACTTTTGAAGGTAAGGCGTTGGAATGAAGGAACAAACTGGAAGTGGATCTTCAACATCAAGGCTCTAGTTGTAACCACTTATTTCATGATTAATACAATGATACATTTCTTTCCCATAAAAATTGTCTGCATTTGATGGTTTTTATTACATATCTCCTTGATGATATTCATAGGTCTTTTTTAAATCATATTTGTGTAGATGTTCTTTGATTTATTGTTTGTTTGTGCTATCTACAGGTTTCTTCTCTATGAAAACTAAAGACAAAGATGGGAACTAAATATTACAAGAAACTAGCAAGGACAAACGTCGATTAACAAGGTTTGAAACACTTACCTTATTATTACTCATCTATGATTTGATCATTATAGACTTAGGGAAAGTTTTCTATTACTATTTGTTTTGTTGTAGATCCAAGTTCCAAATCTAGGGAGATTGCTCTTGTCCAGAAGAGGGATTTATCCTTTATAAAAGGAACATTACCATAAAATAGTATTTTTTTGTTTCTAATCCCAAGCAAAAATGACATAGTCAATAAATAAGCTTCCTTTTGGAAAATCGAGCTTTGGATGGGTGAACTTGATAAATTATAAACCAAGAAAAAACATATATTTTATAGGAGACTTTAATTAATCAGACACCATGCAACTAATGAATTATTCATCTGTACAAAAAAAACCTAGCATTTAGAATTGGCCCTATGTCATGGCATTGATACAAAAAGGAGCAGAGCTTATGAAAATCATATTGATTCAAAGGGGACCAAAATATCCACTCCCAATATATCCAAAAGGGGCCATCCATATAAATATTCCTCTTGAAAAGGCCCTCCTAAGGAATGAACCTAATGATCTCCATAAATGTATCCCAATCCATAAAGGACAAGGAGACTCATGAGCCATTGCACACAAGCTTTAAAAAAAATGGGAATTGAAACCCTCCAAAGAAAATTTTTCTTTTTGCTAAAATTCTTTCCGTGAAAATGAGGAATATCAAAAATATAAGTTCTTCCTATTTCTAACTCTATATTGGTTTCTTTGCAAAATCCTAGCATGATCTACTATTAAATATTTTCCAATGCACCAATTATACCACCTTCCTCAAAGCTACTCAGATACTCTTAAAAAATATGGACCTAGGAATATGAAAATTATGAGTAGCAATTATGCAATATATGTCAAAATGACCCCTAATCTTGCTAAAATATTGGGTTGAAATCAATATGTGTCACATCAACACTTTCAAAGGGGATGCATCCTCCAAGCATCTAACTAAGCATTTGGTAGCCAAAATGTTGCCTTGAGTTGCCACATTGATTAAACCATGACCTCTCTCATCCTTGGACATGATACAAACATCCAAGAGAATCATGGGAAGACCTTGCTTTCAATCATATTTGGCCCATATATAAGAATGTAGAATCTACTCTAGTCAAAAGAACTAAGTCTTACTAGGGAGCCAACATGACACATTTAAGACATGAGAGGATTGAATAGTCTTGCTCACCACTATTAGTTTACTAGCAAAGGCAAGATCCTTGTACTACCAAACAACAATTTTACATTGCAACCTATCCGAGCACTAATCCCACATAGAAATGGTGGAAAGGACAACCCAAAAATGAATTCTAAGATATCTCAAAAGAACCCATGGTTGAAAAAACCTCAAAGTAGTTGAAATATAGGTAAGAAAATCATCAAGACCAATAAACCAAAATATTGTGTTATGATCCATTACGATAGCCCCTAAAATCTCATGGACAAGGAATTTTTTAGGGGCAAAATTTCACCAAATGGCTATTTTTTAGAAATTTTCCAACAAAAAATAATATTTTCCATTCGGTTAAAAAGCCACCTATTTTCTACATAGATATGATTAAATTGATAACATTCACCAAATATTTAGTACCATATTGATCCAGATGTATAATGGTGGCCACCCTCCTATTCCACGTGGACCCCCACCATTGTTTCTTTCAGATTTTGAGTTTCCTTAATTGTAGCACAATTTACTATTTTTGGCAGTTTTTCGGGTCCTGAACTTCCAGAGCCGTTTTGAGGCCCTAAACGACGTTTTTTTGGCAATATTCCTTGAAGCAATTTCTTTTAAATTGCATTTTGAGTTGTAGTCCTCGGAGAGATCTTTCCAACGAGGTATCAAATGGGGATGATATGACCAAGTTACAATCTCGGGAAGTTGGCTACACAACTAACCCCAACGGGGCCCATAAACTCTTGTGTTGCATCTCCTCGGGTTTGGATTTTGGTTGTTTATGGTTTTCTCTTATTTTTCAATAATAAAAAGTCCCTTGAACCTCATTGTAACTCAGTTCAGAGGCATGTAGCGGCCGCATCTCTTCTGAGAGATAAGCTACCATCGTCCGAGCTAGTCTCATTTCCATTATATTTGTAAGCATATTTCATTATTTGATATTAATGAAAGATAATGTTGTTTCTGCTGCATCTCTGTATTTATGGTTATATCTATAATTTGTTGTGTTCCTGTTTAAATTCGGATCACAGATTTAATAGTAAATCACATGTTTTTTATTGCATATATGCTTACATTCTATACATATGATTTTTCAAACTAGAATAGTCACTTAGAATACTATACATAGGAATAATATTTGAATTCTTAAAAAATATCCTACTCATGGAATACTAAAATGCAATCCCTTATAGCTGAACCCAATTCCTGATCAATAGAAACCGATAAGAGTCATTTGCAAAGTGGTTGTTAATCATCTCCTCTCCTTAGGTGGGCAGACACCTTAAGTTGACCTTGGAAAAGGGTCACTTCTAATAAATATAAAAGAGCATTGTTCTCGAGACATAAAGATAAGGGATCAATTGACATCCTTTCATGATGTACTTATGAAGATGAATGTTAGGGGACAACATATTATTCTTTGAAATAAAAGCAAAGCACATGTAAATAAATTGTTTACTGTGTTAACATATCATTTCCAAACCCAAGACAAGTCAACATATATGTGATAAATATGTAATCAATATGATTATAAGCTTTGTTGAAATCTATTTTGAGAAACAGGTTTTACCAACCTATCTCCTTGGCCTATTCCATAGCCTCTCAAGCTGACAAGACTATATCTAAAAGATACCATCCTTGAACAAAGGCTATCTACTTTTGATGAACTATTTTCTAAGCCATATCCCTTACCCTTAAAACTAAAGCCTCAACCACAATTTTATAAGTAGCACTCAATAGACTGATTAGATGCCAACCACCAAAAGAGTCTTTTGCAAAATTCCTTGGAATAAGCTTGATAAGGCCCTAATGAAGAAACTAAGAAAGGATCCTAGTAGAAAATGCTTCCTGAAGAAGGTTGCAAAAATAATCTCCAACCATATCCCGCATCACATTGTAAAACTCACAAGGTAGACCATCAATACTAAGGGACCTTCCATTTTTCATGGAAGAGAGAATAACAAATAAATATTCTATTATAAATGTTATGCCCAGCCCATCCT
Source organism: Pinus taeda (assembly GCA_000404065.3). Lineage (NCBI taxonomy): Eukaryota > Viridiplantae > Streptophyta > Pinopsida > Pinales > Pinaceae > Pinus > Pinus taeda. The sequence continues at coordinate 113,228 of APFE030520887.1, read as the reverse complement.
GATATCTAATTGAGACGTTGTGGGGAACCACTCTATACCAAGCATCCTTGGAAGCCATAACCAAATCTAACAAAGAGTGAGAAGAGAAAACATTTTGAAAATGATCTCTGAACATACTTCGGATCTTAGATGGGTTCTTCTCAGGAGTTCCATATGTTCAATGTAAACCAAGAACCCTATTAACAACCACTTTCTTCTCTAGAAAGCCAATGAAGAACTTGGACCCATCAAACACCTTCTTGAATCAATTGCATTAAGCATGAATTCAAGCCCCTCTAGCAGTATGTGCCTCTTTATGCACCACACTCTCACATCGTACTACATCCTCCTAAAGGTTGATGTTATGTAAGTCATCCTTAAAAATAATACATGCCACTTCTAATTATTTTTGGGTATCCTCAAGCTTTCTCCTACACTTTTATGTAATCAAGTGACCCAATAACCCCTTATAAACCTCATAAAATGATAAGTAGCCATTTCCCACCCTAAATATACAACTTTTGTCCCTTTGAGAATGAGGAACAAGTTTACAAACACTATGAACCAATACACAAAAGTCTAGAAACTTCAAATATAAAAGATTAAACAAATAGAGATGAGAATTTCGAGTCCACCACATACTTTATAAAAGTAGAAATCATAATGGAAAAGTAATGTATACCGTAACATCAATCAAAACATCAACTAACACATGTATAAAACAAGTGCTACACATTAGCTTCTCCCTGAGGCTTAGTTTAAATATAATTACATTATTGTTAAGGTTTGTAATCTAGACTATTTAGATTTTAATGATTCGTAAATTGAGATATTTCCTTATTTTGGAATCGGTCTATTTATATTTTACTGATTGGTAAATTAATATATTTTTTTATTTGTAACACCGCATTGTGTAGTGGAGAATCTAATCCTACCCGACAACCATAATAATGTTTTATTAGTCCTTATCATGAAGTATAAAACTCTATTTCCATAAATATTTTCAATAACTATAAGTGTTTTTTAAAAATATATTAGATATTTTATAGTTTATCATATTATTTTGCAAAATTAAATAACTATGAAATATTTTAGTTAAAGAAAACAATTTTTTTTATTTAAAAAAATTAAATTATAAAATTTTAATTGGTTGAAACATATGAAAACATTAATTAATTGTAATTGAATATTATATAATAGAAGTCTAAATAGTCCGATAGACCAAAGTTTGGTCTCAGTGGACTTTAACCACCACCATCATCATCAATAAAAATGAAAACTAAAAAAAATGTATACTTAATTTAAAAACAAAATTAAATAATTATGAAAATATTATAATTAAAGAAAACAATATTTAATTTAAGAAAATATAATTAGTAAAAACATATAATTAATTGTAACATGATAGAAACACTTAATATAGTGGTCAATAAGTCATAGTTCCATGCATGTGTATGAATTTATGGGTTTACCACAAAGAAATCTTTAAGTAACTAGGTACTATATAATTTTTTAATTTTTAAATATTTATTGTAAGATGTTATTAAGTTTTACTTGTATTTAATAATTAAATTTATATAAATTTAAATATTTTATAATTAAATTTTTGATCTATGTAACTAAATTTGTGTCAATAGATTTTTTAAATAGTTAATTATAAAAAAAAAAAGAGGTCAAATAAATTTAGTGGACCATATTTTTTATGATAGGACATGTATATTTTTGGCTCATTAATCCATGCATTGAACAATAATATGTTTCTTTTCCTAACCAATCAAATAACAGAAAAATAAATTAAAATAATATAAAAAAATAATAAATTTCAATATTCAAAGTTAATAAAAAATTTTAAGCGAACCCTAAAATTATATAATAATATAATTTTGACCATAAACTCAACACAATAGCCTCGGCCTAAAACAAAAATAATAATTAGCCTGCGGACGACCGAGTAAAGGCAGATGCCTTCCTTTCATGTTTTGTGATAAGCTAGATGCACATCAAAATATGGGGCGGTGCGGCGTATGCGAATCACCTCTCTCCACTTCGTCTATGTTCAATAATCGACTTGGTGGATATAAGTCAGCTATGAAAAGGACATCCATGATCCGACAATCCAAATTATGTTAATAGTTACCGGCCTGCCTGTCGTCCGATTACCAACAATATGAAGCGAAAATTCCTACGTGGCAGACACGTGGATGGAAATGAGGCTATGTTGTCGAATAGAGGGACTGGCATGATAGCGAAGACCAATGTTCATAATCAACCGCTATAATCCTAGGTTATGCTTTTATTCAACGTTTTTGTTTTTAATTTTTTTATCAATAATTTAATTTTGAAAGTTTTTTATTAATGATTAAAAAGTAGAATATAATTTATGATTTTTTTTTTGAATTAGGTGGAGCCTAGGTCCAAGTTATCACAAAACTTTATTTAAACCAATTGATTTACCTCTCACAGAGTTAATCTATGTTAGAATTTATTTGGATTGATGTTAAATTTAAGATATTATATTAAAAATCAATTTAATGATAAATCTTTTGATATATAGAGTTGGATAAAATTTTAGTTTAATATGATTTTTTATTATTTATAATTTTATGATGATGACCACGATTGATTATTTATATAAAGAGTTGGATAAAATTTTAGTTTAATGTGATTTTCTATTCATAATTTTATGATGATAATATTGTTTAACGTCTATTAAGACTAATATGGTCGATTGGACTTTAAAAAAGTAAGCGATTAATTGAGGCTCTTTAATATTTTATTTCTATGATGAAAAAAAAAAGAGAACAACATTCTGAGATAACTATAGTTTTGCTAACTTAACAAGCCAAGAAGGTTGGTAGTGTGACAACTGTTTTGAGTAGGAGAATAGAAGTAAGGGTCAGGCAATCCAAGAGAAAGTGCTTTTCATCTTCAACTCTCTTAGCATCGCAAAGGAGGTAGATTCTTTCATCCCAAGGTGTTTTGGGAATAGACCAACGTCCGATTTCACTCCAAAGCTCATGAGAATTAGTTCTTATCTTTTGAATGTTCGTTTTCTTCTTAGCAGTGGTCAAGATATAAATATAATTTTGGTTAGCAAGAGTGGGGTTGATCACCTCCTTACAATACAATAGCTTCCTTTTTCCCTCTCTCTCCTTATCATCCCACTCCTTATCCTTAAATTTGGAAGTAATAGTGTTTTTAATATTATCCTTATTCTCCAAGATGATCTCCTCCTTTATCCCCAAAGGTCGAATCAGCACTGGGCATTCTTATGCCAACCACGCTTGAGCCGGAGGTGGGTTTTTTTGAATGGAGTTAGAAGAAATTTTGGGGAGCCTCTTAGTTTCCTGTAACCACCCCTCCCATATCTACTCAATTTCACCGGCTTGTTAGGGTAAACATGAGAGGAAGAGCTACTATGACATGACCCAACCTCCTAGGTCCCATTAAGTAAGTGGGGTCGACTGCAGAAGATAAACTGATATCTCATAACATCCTACAGGGACTATAAGTCACTCAAAAGCTGAGCAACCACCCCAAGTGGCAAAAACCTGAGTTGGACACCCTTTTCTCTAACCTGGGTCCCCAACCAAACCCACAACAAGCCCTCCATGTCGTTGGAAGCCTCCAACTGCATGCACAAGTCTACATCCATGCGGTTGCAACAAAAGCTTTCTAGTTCAGAGGTAACTGTCCGAGATTCTGAGCCACCATTTAATACTAGCCTCCAAACCACTGCCGAGAACTTACTGGGACTTTTTAGAATGATAAAAGAAATTAGGATAAAGCTATTCATACAAAATTTGATCAAGGACTTGACCTAACCAGACCTAATCATGACAATCATTTCGTCAAACATGTTGAAGACACGTAATCTACAGGTCGTGAATGCATATTTAAACATAGGGGTTTGATACTTATCTGAGAATCATCAATAAGGTCTATTCCCTCTCATAATAGCTGCAAGAGAATCTATTAGCTCATGCATTCATTAACCATTCATAAACAAACAAAACATATTAAAAGCCATAGCTAGAACCTATTATGAAATCATAATTATAGCCAATATATAACGAGAATAATAACCATGATTAAATAAGCATCAAAGCCATATAACAACAAGTACAATTACTCATGAAAATACAAGAGGAAAAGAGCCCTTATCAACATATGAAAAATCCAACCTAGTGACTTCCACATACCACCCGACCATAGATTGGGTTGAACCAAATATCTCTTTCAACCAATCACCCCCATGCCATATTCCAAGCATGAATGTGGGATCTCATGGAGTAAAGCAAACAAAACCAAACTAGGGCTTCCAGAGGCCAAAACACCTCAACCCTCAACCACTGATTCCACCTCATGTTTGGGCATCACTAACACTAACCAAATCGGTCTTTACCCAAGTTGTCCAAGGATCCAGAGCGTTTGTGCCAACTGAGGCTCCAGGGACTAATAACTCAACCCACGACCTTCCAGGGCTCTAGAGTGTTTGTCCAGCCCAGCTCTAGAAATAGTAACTCAACGCACCAAGGGCTTGAGAGTGTTTTTCCAACCTAGGCTCCAAGACCAGTAACTCAACCCAAGCTATTCCAAGGTTCTAGAGCATTTGTTGCAACCAACAACTCCGAGAACTAGCAACTCAACCCAAAACACCATGACTATCTAGGAAATGGTAAGTCTAGGCATAACCACTATCAATCTAGGAAATCCTCCATGCCAATGACAAATCATAACCACATAATGACATGCATACACCATGCATCCATAAATTAGTAAGGAAACCACACGTGCAACCTATTACCTACAAAGAAATTCAATTGTAGCTGTCGATCCACCTGTTCCCTTACTCTTTCATTTGTCTTATTTCTCCAAATCCAATGAAACTAGAGTTCTCCAAGCATGCTCCAACAATGTTCCAATATTTCTCTAATTGTGCAAGAGTATAAGAGAGAGAGAATAGAGAGAGAGAGAGAGCTCCAAGTTAAAAATAACAAAATGTTTCACACACTGACCAAAAGTTGTGAACTGATGCTTGGAAACCTTTTTATCATTGAGGCCTCTACTTTCTTCGTTTTTCTCTATTTTCCTTTAATTTTCCTGACATGCAATTCTGTGACCTTTCACATTCCTATTCTCCTATTTTCCATTACTTTCATAAATAAATGCCAATTAATGCCACTTTGCCTTTGCCAATTTCCATAGCTATTTTTTAATCACCAACGATCCCCACCACTATGTTTTTCCCAACATTCAACTTGGAATACGTGTCTTGTGACCTTGGTTATTATTTTTATTTATTTACATAGGAAATCAACCAAGGGTTGTTACAAACCCTTCCCCCTTAAGGAAACATCGTCCCCAGTGTTCAATGACACTTATAAACCAACAAATACATGCTATCTATGGTGCTTTATAACACAACTTGATATAACATTTACATCATATCCATGTGCTAAGAAAACAACCAACATATCATGAACACCATATCACTTACTGGAGCTTTATAACACGACTCGATGTGCCATTTACATCCATATTCATATATAAACATAACCAAAACACACCATCAAAACATATGTAAAAGCACATTTGCTCAACCAGCGAATGGAGAAGGATACATAGCGTGCATCTAATCAACCATCTCCCATGTAGCTTCATCGAGCCCAAAGCAATTCTGTTGCACTCTAACTTGCTTGATTGCTCGATTCTGGAGCATGAGCATCTTTCGCTACAAAATGCACTGAGGTTCTAGTTGGAATTCGCCTTCTGGCTCCACTTGTAATACAGACCAGTCAATCACATGATCAACATCTTTCACATACTTCTTAAGGAATGGCACATGGAAACCATCATGGAATTTCATTTTCGGAGGCAATGCAAGTCCATAGGCTACTGGTCCAATCCTCTCAAGAATCTTGAAAGGCTCGCAATATCGAGGTGCCATCTTGGCACATGATCCAATCCTCAAGGAGCTCTTCTTGGTCTTGATGTGCAATTACAGTTGTTACCCAACTTGAAGCTCCTTAAATACTGTATGTTAATATGCACAACTCTTCTTCCTGGCAGGTGCTACCTTTAGATTCTTCTTGATAACTTGCAATTCTTGTTCCACCTCTGCCAAATTATTCAGTCCAATCAATATGTTGTTCACTAGAGCACTCCAATTGATAAGAGTATTACAACTCCACCCATAAACTTCCTCAAATAGACTGATCCCTAGTGACTCCTAGTACCCATTGTTGTAAGCAAACTCAACCAATGGAAAATACTCCTCCCACCTCTTCTGCTGATGCATAACATATATTCTCAACATGTTCTCAGAATAAATGAAAATAATGTCAAAAATAATAAATTTCAATATTCAAATTTAAACTGTAAAAACTTTTAAGTCAACCCCAAAATAATATGAGTTTGACCATAAACTTAATGCAATATCCTTTACCTATGACAAGAATAATAATTACCATGCGGTGAATTGAAATCTCTAAAATCCTTTAATATATGCCAAACATAAAAACTACTTAGACCCAATAAGAAAGGGATCGAATTCAAAAGAAAGTGCTTGGACAACTGCCAAATTTTGTGGTAAAATTGGAGGGATGTGGGACATAAAATCCACGAGGACAGATTTTTGGACAGAGTAAAGGCATATTCCTTTCTTTCATGTTTTGTGATAAGGCGAGATGCACATCAATATATGGGGGCAGGCCGTGTATGCGAATCACCTTTCTCCACATAGTTTATTCCATAAAGATTTCAATATCTATGTTTAATAATCGACTTAGTGGATATAAGTCAATTAACAAAAGGACATCCGACAATCCAAATTATGTTAATAGTTACCGGCCTTTCTGTCGTCCGATTGCCAACCATGTGAAGCCAAAATTCCTATGCCGCGGACACGTGGAAGGAAATGAGGCTATGTGGTCGAATAGAGGGGTTGGCATGATAGCGAAGACCAATGTTCATAATCAACATCTATAATCATAGGTTTTGCTATTATTCAAAGTTTTTGTTTTTAAATTTTTTATTAATAATTTTATTTTGATTTTTAATTAATAATTAATAAAATAATACCTTATGATATTTTTTTAATTAGGTTGAGGTCAAAGTTCGAGTTACCACAAAAACCCATTTAAATTAATTGATTTACATCTCAAAAAAGTAATCTATTTTAGAATTCTTTGGATTGATGTGTAATTAAGTAATTAAAAAAAATATATTAAAAATTAAAATAAAGATAATTTTTTCAATATATAAGGGTTGGATAAAATTTTAATTCTAATATGATTTTCTATTTATAATTTTATGATAATGATGGTGATTAATCTTTCTATATAAAGAGTTGGATAAAATTTTAGTCTAATATGATTTTCTATTTATAATTTTATGATGACAACGCTGTTATTGTTTAATGTCCACTAAGACTAATATGGTCTATCAAACCTTAAGAAAGTAAGCGATTAATTGAGACTCTTTAATATTTTATTTCTATGATGAAAAAGAAGGGAGAACAACATTCCAAGATAACTATAGTTTTTCTAACTTAAAAAGTCAAGAAGGTTGGTAGTGTGACAAATGTTTTGAATATGAGAACAAAAGTAAGGGTAAGGTAATCCAAGAGAAAGTGTTTTTCATCTTCAACTCTCTTAGTATCACAAAGGTGGTAGATTCCTTCATCATAAGGTGTTTTGGGAATAGACTAATGCCCAGTTTCACTCCAAAGCTCATGAGAATTAGTTCTTATCTTTGCAATGTTCATTTTCTTCTTAGCACTGGTCAAGATAGAAAGATAATTTTGGTTAGCAAGAGTGGGGTTGATCACCTCCTTATAATACCATAACTTCATTTTTCCCTCTATCTCCTTATCGTCCTACACCTTATCCTTAAATTTGGAAGTAATAGTGTTTTTAATATTATCCTTATTCTCCAAGATGATCTCCTCCTTTATCCCCAATGGTCGAGCCAGAACTGGGCAATCTTATGCCAACCACGCTTGAGTCAGAGGTGGGGTTTTTGAATAGATTTAGAAGAAATTTTGGGGAGCCTCTTGGCTTCTTGTAACCACCCCTCGCATATCTACCCAATTTCACTGGCTTGCTAGGGTAAACATGAGAGGAAGAGCTACCACAACATGACCCAACCTCCTAGGTCCCATTAAGGAAGTGGGGTCGACTGCAGAAGACAAATTGATATCTCATAACATCCTACCGCGACTACAACTCACTCTGAAGTTGAGTAACTACCCTAGGTGGCCAAAACCTGAGTTGGACACCCTTTTCTCTGACCCGAGTCCCCAACCACACCCACAACAATCCCTCCATGTGCATGGAAGCCTCCAACCGCATGCACAAACCTACATCCATGCGGTTTCAACAAAAATTTTCCAGTTCGGAGGTAGCTATCCCAGATTTTGAGACACCATTTAAGACTAGCCTCTAGACCACTGACTAGAACTTAGTGGGACTTTCTAGAATGATAAAAGACATTAGGACAAAGATATTCATAAAAAAATCGAGTAAGGACTTGACCTAACCATGACAATCATTTCGTCAAACATGTTGAGGACATGTAATCTACAGGTCATGAATGCATATTTTAACATAGGGGTATGATACTTATCTGAGAATCATTAAGAAGTTATAATTCTCTCTCATAATAACTGCAATAACATCAATCAGCTCATGTATTCATTAACCATTCATCAACAAGCAAAAAATATTAAGATTCATAGCTAGAACCTGTTATGAAATCATACTTATAACTAGTATATAACCAAAATAATAACCATGATAGAACAACCATCAAAGACACATAATAACAAGTACAATTCCTCATGAAAATGGAAGAGGAAAATAACTCTTATTAACATATGCAAAATCAAACCAAGTCAGGGACTTCCACGTACCACCTGACCATAGATTGGGTTGAACCAAATCTCTATTTCAACCAATCACCCCCACACAATTTTACAAGCATGAATGTGGGATCTCATGGAATAAAGAAAACAAAACCAAACTAGGGCTTCCAGAGGTCAAACCACATTAACCCTAAACCAATGATTCCACCTCACGTCGGACATCACTAACACTAACCTGATCAGTTTCTACCCGATCTGTCCAGGGCTCCAGAGCATTTGTCCCAACCAAGGCTACATGAACTAATAACTCAACCCACAACCTTCTAGGGCTCCAGAGAATTTTTCCAACCCAACTCTAGGACTAGTAACTCAACCTACCAAGGGCTTTAGAGCCTTTTTTCAACCTAGGCTCGAGGACTAGTAAATCAACCCAAGTTGTTCCAAGGATACAGAGCGTTTTTTCCATCCAATGGCTCCAGGAACTAGTAACTCAAACCACAACCATACGGAACTTGAGCACCAATTATAAACAACTAGTGGAAGAACCCACAACACCATGACTATCTAGGAAATGGCAAGGCTAGGCATAACCATTGTCAATCCAGTGAGTCCTCCATGCCAATGATAAAACATAACCACATAATGACATGCATACACCATGCATCCATAAATCAACAAGGAAATCACACATGTAACCTGTTACTTGCAAAGCAATCGAGTTGTAGCTGTTGTTCCACCTGTTCCCTTGTGCTTTCCCACTTTCCTTTGCCTTCTTTCTTCAAATCCAATGAAACTAGAGTACTCCAAGCAAGCTCCAACAATGTTCCAAGATTTCTCTAAATGTGCAAGAGTATAACTGACAAAATGTTTCACACGTTCAACAAAAGTTGTGAACTGATCCTCATAAGCCTTTTTGTTATTGAGGCCTCTATTTTTTTCATTTTCCTCTTTTTTCCTTTAATTTTCTTCACATGTAATTCTATGACCTTTCACCTTTCTTTTCTCCTATTTTCTATTATTTTCATAAATAAATGGCAATTAATGTCACTTTTCCTTTGCCAATTTCGATAGCCATTTTTTAATCACCAGTGATTCCCATCACTATGTTTTTCCCAACATTCAGCTTGGAATATGTGTCCCATGACCTTGTTTATTATTTTTATTTATTTACATATGAAATCAACCAAGGGTTGTTACAAACCCCTCCCCCTTAAGGGAATATCGTCCCCAATGTTCAATGACACTTATAAACCAACAAATACATGCTACCTATGGAGATTTATAACACAACTCGATATAAGGTTTACATCATATCCATATGATGAGAACATAACCAACATATCATGAACACCATACCGCTTATTGGAGCTTTATAACACAGATCGATGTGGCATTTACATACATATTCATATATAAACATAACCAAAACACAAAATCAAAACATATATCAAAGCACATTTGCTCAACCAACAAATAGAGAAGGATACATATCGCACATCTAATCAACTATCTCCCATGTAGCTTCATCGAGGCCAAAATGATTCCACTGCACTCTAACTTGCTTGATTGCTCGATTCCAGAGCATGAGCATATTTCGCTGCAAAATACATTAAGGTTCTAGTTGGAATTTGCCTTTTGGATCCACCTATAATGCAAACCAGTCAATCACATGATCAACATCTTTCACAAACTTCTTAAGCAATGACACATGGAAAGAATCATGGAATTTCATTGTTTGAGGAAGTGCAAGTCTATAGGCTACTAGTCCAATCCTCTCAAGAATATTGAAAGGCTCGCAATACCGAGGTGCCATCTTGGCACATGATCCAATCCTCAAGGATCTCTCCTTGGGCTTGATGCGCAACTACACCTGTTCCCAAACCTAAAATTCCTTAAACACCCTATGTTGATATGCATAACTCTTATGCCTGGCATGTACTACCTTTAGATTCTTCTTGATAACCTACAATTCTTGTTCCATCTCTACCAAATTATCCGGTCCAATCAGTACATTGTTCACTAGATCACTCCAACTGATAGACTCATCCCTAGTGACTCTTGGTACCCATTGTTGTAAGCAAACTCAACCAATGGAAGATACTCCTCCCACCTCCTCTGCTGATGCATAACATACATTCTCAACATGTTCTCAAGAATCTTGTTGACCCTTTATGTCTATCCATCTGTCTGCGGATGATAAGTTGTACTGAAGGCCAAATCTGTAGCCAAACCTACGAATAACTCTTTCCAAAACCTGAAAGTGAACTTGGCATCTCTATCCGACACAATATTCCTAGAAATACCATGTAACCTCACTATCTCCGTGATGAAAACATGTGCTACCTCACTAGTTGAATAAGTATAATTCACTGGAATTAAATGAGCTACCTTAGTCAACCTTTCAACCACAACCATAATATAATCACGTTGTCTTGATGTCCTCGACAAACCTGTAATGAAGTCCATGGATATGATCTCCCATTTCCACTCTAGAATTAGAATTGGCTACAATAAACGACCTCGATGTTGGCATTCCACTTTTACCTATTGACAATCCAAACATATCACGACAAACTTTGCCACCTCTTCTTCAAGTTCGACCAATGGTAGAACTTCTTCACTGTTGTCAATGTCTTTTGATATCCCGGGTGACTTGAATATGACTTGACATGAAATTACCTCATGATAAGCTTCTTGAGATCTCTATTGTTCGACACGTAGATCATGTCCCTAAATCTGACCAAACTATCTGCGGTGAGATGATATTCCACATCCTATTCAAATGTACCCTACTGCTATAACATGTGCTTAAGCTGATGGTCCCTGTCATCTAGTTGTCCTGCCTGTAAGATCTAATCTTGTAAATATGTCCCATATGAACTCATAGCTGCTATGTGATTTACCTGTACTCTTTTGCTAAGAGTATTTACAACCATGTTCTCTTTACCCTTAATGTACCTGATCTCAATGTCAAACTCACTAATCATATCCAACCACCTAGCTTGCTTGGGATTCATATTCAGTTGGTCAAATAAGTATCTCAATCCACTGTGATCACTCATCAAGATGAACCTCCTACCAAGAATATAGTGTCTCCACATATTCAATGCATTGATGATAGTTGCTAACTTGATATCATGCGTCACATAGTTAAGCTCACACTCATTCAATTTCATTGACTCATAACATACTACCCATTCTTCCTGCATCAGGACTCCACCAAGTCCTCTCTTGCAAGAATATGTACACACCACAAACTCTTTATATGGATACACAATTGTTAGAATTGGATCATTTGTAAGCAACTGCTTCAACAGCTCAAAACTAGCTACACATTCCTCTATCCATTCAAATTTTTTCCCTTTTTGTTGCAAGGATGTGGTAGGATAGGAAATCCATGAGATGTTCCTAATGAACCACCTGTAGTAACCTACTAGTCCCATGAATGATCTAAACTCATCCACAATCCTAGTAGTTTTCCATTACATGAGAGCTCTGATTTTTTTTGGATCCATTACTATACCTTCCTTGGAAACCACATGCCCCAAGTAATCAACTTCTATCTAAAAGAAACTACACTTACTAAGTTTGGCATACAACTGATGCTCTCTCAATAGTCTTAACACTTCTGCTAGATTTTCTGCATACTCTTCCTCATTCTTAGAATATATCAATATGTCATCAATGAATACAATCACAAACTTGTCTAGATAAGGGCACAACACACTATTCATCAAAGACATGAAAGTAGTTGGAGCATTAGTTAGACCAAAAGTAACTACAACAAGCTCATAATTCCCATACCTAGTTCAGAAATCAGTCTTGTAAATGTCCTCTTCTTTGATGCATACTTGATGATATCTTGATCTCAAATCAATCTTCGAGAACACTACCGCTCCCTTCATCTGATCAAACAAATCATCAATCCTCGACAATAGATACCTATTCTTGATTGTTACCTTGTTTAGCTACCTGTAATCAATACACAACTTGAGAGTAAAAAACACTGATGCACCCCAAAATGACACACTTGGCCTATCAACTAATCTTGGAGTGCTCATCCTGTAAGGTACCTTCAATTCTGGCGTTGCTCCTGGAATCAACTTAATAGAAAAGTCCACTTCCCTATGAGGTAGTAACTTTGAGACCTTTTCTAGGAATACATACTGAATGCTGCAAAACCAAGTACCTCTTCAAGACCTCAACATCCTCAACATCCTTACTTTTATCATTGGAAATATGAACTGCAAATAATACACATCCTTTCCTTCTACCGTGCTTTTCTTGCATAGCTGTAACCATCCTCATTGATGTAGGATTCTTCTTACCCTGCAATATTCTCTTCTCTCCATCATCATCCAAACACTCAATAACCTTATCATAGCAATCCACCTTAGTCCTGTGAATGTAAAACCAATCCATACCCAACAACATACTGTATGATCCCAACAGAAGCACATTGATATGTGTTGATGTAGACATACGGGTCAACTCAAATGCATAAGCTCTTACCCAATGATGAACTCTTTTCTTAGTACATGTAGCCAACTTCATTAACCAAGACTTTGCATGTGCTTCTTTATTCAAACACACTTATCCACTAGGCCAGGATTGATATAACTATAGTTAGATCCAAGGTCAATCAAAATAGAAACTACTTGATAATAAAGCTTACCTTCCATCTCGATAATAGATGTGTGATGATCAACTTGCCTATTATCCAAAGATGCATAAATCCGAGGGATACTTTGTCCAACAACCCCAACTTTCTATGTCTCCTGAGCACTGTAGATATGTAGTTTTCCACCCTTATGATGTGGACAATCTCTCCTACGATGATCCTTTCCACAAGTCCAATGCCGCAAAGGATTCCTACCATCACCTTTGTTATGCTCCTTAGACTAAAATCCCTATCCTTTATCAGCTGCATTGAACTTCTTGTGTGGTGCTGCATTCTCCTTATCATATGTATCATGAGGTTTTCCTCTCTTTTTGACCCACTTTCCTTTATTCTTCTCATTACCTTTCCAATCCTGCTTAGTCTCAAACCCATGCTTTGATTGCTCATAACAATGCTTCAACTTTCTGATGGCTTCCTCTAGTGATATAGGTTCATCAAACTCAATCTTGTCTTTGAATGATATCGACAACCAACTGATGAATCTATGTATCTTGGCCTTCTCCTCGTTAAGGTAAGGCACATATCTCAGTTAGGTACTTCTTCCTGAAAAGTCTCTCGAACTCACTCCAAGTCAACTCCTCTTCCCAAATGGCTCTAACATTCTTCACATCTTCCCACCATATGTCTGCTTTTTCTTTAAGACTGAACGTAGCTATCTTGACCTTCATATACTATGATTAGTCATGTAATCTAGAGAACTTATTTATCCCAAGTAACCAAGCTTCTGCATCCTATGAAGTCTTCATTTCCCCATCAAATGTATGAGACTTCACTTTCTCAAACTCCTCTAACAAGTATTGCTTCTCATTCCTCTTATACAGATGGTGACGATGATGACGATGCTATCCCTCTGAACCAGAACTAGAATAGAACCCATGGTCATTATCCATCCTATTAGGTGTATCTAAGAACCTACCATCTCTGACTGTATCATCCCTATCAAACCTATCACCCGAATGAGACTTGTTTCCATATGCCCCATTAGTCCTTTCCTCCTGTCCATGACCGATCCTAAGCTTTCCCTATCTCTGCAAATCTGATAGACTCTGACAAATCACTGCATTAACCTTTGCTTGTTTTTCCTGTGCCCTAGCAAGTCTTTCCTATGATTGAATGATCCTGTCATCATCTGCGTTACAACTTTTGATCTCTAATTTCAAGATTCTTAATGTATATTCTATGTCAGGGGATTACTCATCACTATGCTTCTTATATGATTTGTAGGGAGAATCACATGAACTGTAGTCCACCATTTTTCTTGTTATCTTTGATCCTCTACTTCTTGAAAACATACCATGTCAGATAAACCAAACATAACATGATCAACATATGTTAGTGAAGCTCAATAGAGGCTATCTTGCTTGCAAAATCAATCTGGATTAGCACAACATATGTATATATAATGAAATCAACATATCAACCATCTCAACATCGACATCATCAACCTTTACATAGTGACACTACTGAAATAATGGCCATCACAATGCATGCATAATGAACACATAGACAACTGACATGCATGCATAACAAATACATTCTTCCCATCTAGTCCAAGTGTTTAAAGTTGGTAGCTATGATATCTTTTGTAACCACCCCTCCCATATATACCTAGTTTCACCAGCCTGCCACGGTAAATATGAGAGGAAGGGCTACTATGACATGACCCGACATCCTAGGTCACATTAAGGAAGTGGCATCGAATGAGGAAGACAAACTGGCATCTCATAACATCCTGTAGGGACTATAGGTAACTCAAAAGTTGAGTAACCACGCCAGGTGGCCAAAACGTTAGTTGGACACCCTTTTCTCTAACCTGGGTCCCCAAACAGACCCACAAAAAGCCCTCCATGTGGTTAGAAGCTTCCAACCACATGCACAATCTTGCATTCATGTGGTTGCAACCAAAATTTTACAGTTCAGATGTAGTGGTGTCAGATTATGAGCCACCCTTTAAGGCTAGCCTCTAGAACACTGCCCAAAACTTAGTGAGACTCTCTAGAATGATAAAAGACATCAGGACAAAGCTATTCATACAAAATTCGATCAAGGACTTGACCTAATCTAATCTAACCATAACAATCATTTTGTCAAACAAGTTGAGGACATGTAATCTACAGGTCATAAATGCATATTTAAGCATAGGGGTATGATACTTATCTAATAATTGTCAAGAAGGTCTAATTCCCTCTCATAATAGCTGCAATAACATCTATTAGCTCATGTATTCATTAACCATTTATCAACAAGAAAAACATATTAAGATCCATAACTAAAACCTGTAATGAAATCATACTTATAACCAATATATAACCAAAATAATTACCACGATTAAACAACCATCAAAGCCACATAACAACAAGTACAATTACTCATGAAAACACAAGAGGAAAAGAGCTCTTATCAACATATGCAAAATCCAACCAAGTCAGGTAATTCCACGTACCATTTGACCATAGATTGGGTTGAACCAAATATCTCTTTCAACCAATCACCCCCACGCCATATTCCAAGCATGAATGTGGGATCTCATAGAACAAAGCAAACAAAACCAAATTGGGGCTTCTAGAGGCAAAAACACCTCAACCCTCAACCATTGATTCCACCTCATGGTTTGACATCACTAACACCAACCAGATCAATCTTTACCCAAGTTGTCCAAGGATTCATAGTGTTTTTCCTAGCCGAGGCTCTAGGAACTAATAGCTCAATCCACAACCTTCCAAGCCTCTAAAGTGTTTTTCCAACCTGGCTCTAGAACTAGTAACTCAACCCACCAAGGGATCTAGAGCATTTTTCCAACCTAGGCTCCAATACTAGTAACTCAACCCAAGTTATTCTAGGCATCTAGAGCGTTTGTGTCAACCAATGGCTCCGCGAACTAGTAACTCAACCCACATCCATAAGGAACCTGAGCACCAATCAGAAACAACAAGTACAAAAACCCACAACGCCATGAATATCCAGGAAATGGCAAGGCTAGGCATAACCACTATCAATCTAGGCAATCCTCCATGCCAATGACATATCATAGCCAGATAATAACATGCATACACCATGCATCCATAAATTAGTAAGGAAATCAAACATGCAACCTATTACTTGCAAATAAATTCAGTGGCAGTTGTCAACCCACCCATTCCCTTACGCTTTCCTTTACCTTCTTTCTCCAAATCCAATGAAACTAGAGTGCTCCAAGCATGCTCCAACAATGTTCCAAGATTTCTCTAATTGTGCAAGAGTATGAGAGAGAGAGCTCCAAGCTAAAATTGACAAAAGGTTTCACACACTAACCAAAAGTTGTGAACTGATGCTTGGAAGCTTTTTTATCATTGAGGCCTCTATTTTCTTCATTTTCCTCTATTTTCCTTCAATTTTCTTGACATGCAATTCTGTGACCTTTCACATTCCTTTTCTCCTATTTTCCATTATTTTCATAAATAAATGCCAATTAATACCACTTTCCTTTGCCAATTTCCATAGTCATTTATTAATCACTAGTGATCCCCATCACTATGTTTTTCCCAATGTTCAACTTGGAATACATGTCTAGTGACCTTGGTTATTATTTTATTTATTTACATAGGAAATCAACCAGGGTTTGTAAATTGTTACACTTCCATGTTGTACAACTTATTGTACATCAAGCACCAAAACATATCCATGATTTCAATGGGGGAAAGGCTAACTTCAATCAATAGAATAGGGTATGTAGAGCTTCCTTTAATCTTGAGGTCATAAGTTATACATTATTTTTGGATCATATCAATCTTTCTCCACGATTGTCTAGAGATACTACAACCCCAAACCTAACATCCATACAAAATAATAGGGGTGAAGAGACTCTCGAAGAGGAATTTTTTTTATCCATACCCAAAGATTTGTCGACTTACAATTGTTTTCAAGCTCACAGTAAGATTTCCAACCTCCAATAATCCTCTTCTCAATGTTATAGTTCTATTTGAGTTGATGGTGAATGTCAATTCCTAAGTATTTTCATCGGGAAACCTTCTCCAAGTAATTGTTATCATAAATGAAATTATCATAGTTGATATTTTTGTATTTAATCATCATGAATTTAGTCTTATCGGTATTAATGGTCATTACCCATCTTGGAGCAACAATCATGGAGGATTCTAACCTGCTTATCGAGATCATTAGGGATTTTGGCAAGAAGAACACTATCATCAACATAGAGGAGAAGAGTAATGACAATACCAACGAGCTTGAGTCCATCGCATCCTACAACTTCTAAGCACTCTTCAAGATTATCAATGTAAACTCCAAAAAGTGTAGGGAATAAGGGATAACCTTGCTTAACTCCAATATTGCATTTAATCTCCTTAAACCAACCCTCAGTGTTCTAAGACTTGACAATAAGATTCTCGTATAGCCTAGTTACAACAACCCTCAGCTGAAGAGGAACCTTAATCTTATTGAGCCTTTTCCAAAACTTATCCCTAGGAACAATGTCAAAAGCTTTTCTAAATTCAACAAAACAAAAGAAGAGATCAATTTTATTATTGTGACACTCCTCGACAATGGTCCTAAGAGTGACAAGGTGGTCAATAGTTGAGTGGGCATTTCCCAAGCTTGGTATGATGTCGGATCACACAAAAAAGGGTTGTTAATGCTACTACACTTGGTGCATTTCATGATCTCCCTTCACTTTATTGATCATGGCAAGAAGCTGGGACAAGGTTAAATGTCATTTGAATATTGCATGCCACATGGGATGGTGCAGGAGGACAATGTAGGAGAATTTTATCACATTGGTAGAGTTGGAGGAAAAAATTGATAGTATAGTCCACAAGCTGACCATTCTTGCTAGGAGATCAACCAATGTCTTCTTCTCCTCATATGAGGGTAGTGACAAACCAACTTGTCTTATACGAGTTCTTAGCTACCTCAAGACTCTAAACTTATATTAGTGGTCTTGTTTCCCTTCACTCAAACCAATATAAGGTAATTTATTTTTTTCTATTGAATATATGTTATGCTTCTTAACCTGCAAAGCAATACCGAACCGAGAATATGCGCGGAAAAATACCGAGAACACAGAATA
>APFE030520887.1:45601-56510 GCA_000404065.3 Pinus taeda | reverse complement strand
CCATTAAGTAATGTTTCCACTTTTTCACACTCTAAACTAATGCATACAATTCTTTATCATATGTAGGATAGTTAACTACTGCAGAATTAAAAGTCTCAGAATGATAACATATGGGTTTACCATACTATGTCAACACTACTCCCATGCCATAGTCACTGGCATCTGTTTGGATCTCAAATGGTATTTTCAGATCAGGAAGTGCTAGTATAGGTGTTGTACTAATCTTTTCTTTCAAGGTGTCGAAGGCTTTCTTATGTTTGCCTCCCCGCTGAAACACGTTGTTCAATCCTGTTAAAGCATGTAAGGGAGTTGCAATTGAGGATAAGTTAGAAATGAACTTCCTCCAATATTGTGCTGCCCCTAAGAAGCTTCTCACTTCTGTAGCAGACTTGGGTTTAGGCCAGTTTACAATGACTGCCACTTTAGAGGGATCTATCTTCAATTCACCACCCCCTACTATATGACCCAAATAATTTAAAGATGTTTTGCCAAATTCACATTTTGAGAGTTTAACATGAAGTTTTTCTCTTTTCAAAACATCTAATGTCTGTTTAACATGCTTTAAGTGTTCTTCCCACGTTTTACTAAAAATCAGACTGTCATCCATATACACAATAACAAAATCATCAAGAAAAGGTCTGAGTACATCATTCATTAATCTCATGAAAGTAGCAGGAGCATTCGTTAAGCCAAAAGGCATAACCAGCCATTCATACAATCCCTGCTTTGTTTTGAAAGTAGTCTTCCATGCATCTTGTTTTGCAACTCTGACCTGATGGTATCCACTGTGCAAGTCTAACTTGGTGAAATAAACAGCTTCTTTCAATTGATCTAAAAGATCATCTATGCGAGGAAGGGGATAACAATTTTTTATCGTTATCTTATTCAGTGCTTGGTAGTCAATGCACATTCTCCATGAGCCATCTTTCTTTCTCACCAAAATAATTGGTGACCCACATGCTGATGTGCTAGGCCTGATGAACCCTTTCTTGAGCAACTCCTGCACCTGCTTCTTGATTTCACCATTCTCTAAAGCAGACAACCTGTACATTCCAATGTTAGGCAAAGGAGCATCTTGCTGCAAAATAATATCATGTACTATTTCCTTTTTGGGTGGCAAACCTTTAGGTTCTTGAAACAAGATATCATACTCTAAAACAACCTTTTCTAAATCAGCTTGTTGTTTAGCATTACAACCCTCAAATACATTGGTTTTATCGGGTTTCTTTTCCTTTACAACCATCAGTAAGAATTGTTTGCATGAATTTATCATTCTTTTCATCTGCCCTGAGTTTATGAGAGTAGAATTATTCTTGAGCTTATGAGCTCTTACAAAGTATTCGATTCCATCTTTGACAAGTAGATACTTGTTCTCAGCTCTATAGAAAATAGATTTTCCATCATACAAGTAAAGACTTCCTAAAACAATTCCACATATATCCAAAGGAATTATGTCTAGCTCAACCTCATCTACAAATTCTGACCCAAAAGAAAACTTGAATTTGCACTGTCTAGTCACTTGTAGTTGTGCTTTGTCATCCAACCATCCTAGGTATGGTTTCTTGTGAAGTGTAGTTGAAAATCCCAATTTCTTTACAATTACTTCAGAAATTAAATTTACTTGTGAGCCACTATTAAACAAAGTATCAATCTTTTGATGTTTGGAAATAACTCGAATATGGAAAAGATCATGTCTTTTTTTCTCATTTTCTTCATCAATAACAGATTGTGCAGAATTACTAGTAAATGCTTCACAATTCTTACCTTTTATACCTATGGCTGCAATGGTTGTTTCATCTCTCGAGTCTGACCCCAAATATTTCTGAATAGTTGCAGTAGTCTTCTTCTTCTTGCCCTTGAACTTCTTAGGTATCAACTCTGGATGCAGACTCCAACAATGCTCATCATCATGCCCATCCTTTTTACAGTAAGTGCATGAAACCTTGCTTTTCTGTGCAGTGTTAGCCTTCCTTGCTTTCCACTTCTGCTTTCTTTTCTCCTTTCTCTTGCTTGCAGCTGGTTGGGATGATCCCCCAATTTCTGGATTTCCATTCTTTCCTCTATTTTCTAGATGAGTAGCTTGTACAGATACCTCATCTATATTAGTGGGATTGAACATGAGGATGGTATGCCTCATGTAGCTATGTAGACCACCAATGTACTTGAACAGAGTCTCTGGTGAGTCTAATGAGATTCCTAAAATCAACACTCTCTTTCTAAATTCTTGAGTGTACCCTTGCACACTTTTCCCTTTCAAATGCCGAAGAGTTTTCCAACTCATCATGGCTTGTTGCATGTAGGCCAATGGATAGAACTGCTTTTTGATTGCAGAAAGAAATTCTCTCCAGACAGGGATAGTCTTACCATGTCTTTTCAGGTTAGCTTGGGTTTTGCCTTCCCACCAAACCAAGGCAGTGCCTCCTAGGCATAGGCTTTCCAATTGAATCTTGCTCTTGTCTGAGTCGATGTTTTGTACTCTGCAATAAACATCAATTTGTCTAATCCAATTGTCCAACTTTTCTGTATTTAGCTCTCCATCATATATAGGCAAATCAGATTTAACATCTAGCTTGATCAAATATGCTTTCTTGTTATGTACAGGGCTATTAGGAGGTGTGAGAAAGCTTTCCTCTTTCCCTTTTCCTTTTGAATGGTCATGGAAATGTGATTCATCTTCTCCTTTGTCTTGTTTAGAGCCTGATGAATCTTCATCCTTGTGTTTTCTAAAGTCCTTATATATTTCTTCTACCATGGACTTTATGGCTAGGAAACTTTCTATGAATTAAGGGTCTGGCCCATAAGGCCTTCCTCTGACATTGTCTTTCGATGATAGACTCTCCCAATTTCAGGATTAGTTTCAACCAACTCTCCTTCTCCTAATTTGAGCTTTGATCTAGTGAGCATTCACAGCTAAACCAACACAAGCTTGTCTAACCTTACAACCTAAAGCTCTGATACCACTTGATCTGGAAATCACCCTTGAGTGACCTCAATTAGTTAATTGATGAATGAAGGTATTACAGACTCATGTGCTGGTGTGTGTCTATGTTATTTTAGGCAACGGATCAATTAGATTGCAAAATACACAGACACTGGGAAATGGAAAGCAACAGAGAAATACAGTGAGCAAATACAAGAACACACCAATTAATAAGGAGTTCACCCTATCCTCCAAGGCTACGTCTCCGGTCCAACTTTCAGTGGTGGCCTTTTTTTATTGTGTCTTAAAGCAAAGAAATACAATCAAGGAGCTTGATATGAGTCTCCTGAAACATAATTGCTTGACAGGGTGGTTCTTGGATTCCCCAAGGCACTAGAGTGCACAAACTCTTTTCCTTACTAGCTCTTGACCTTTCTGGTCTTTAGTGGAAGGAGCCCAATGTGGTTCTCAGTCCTGACAGATCCTCTCAGGGATGGCTTGAACTTCTCAAGCTCTCTGGTGCTTGACGGTGCCTGTGGTTAGCTCGACCCTCTGTCTTTCTGCTTTTTGCCTCACTATCTTGTCTTCTCTGTCTTCTTCCTTTTCTTCTCTTTTCCCCATCTTCAGTGTCCTCTACTTTGTCTGTTTATGGCTTTAAAGCCAATCGATCTCACGACTATTTGATTCCCCTTCTTCCTCCCTCGGATCGCCTATTATTGTTCGCTTGGAATTCCCTGTTTTGGCATCATCGTCAATGGCTCACAGGGAGTGGCCACTTGTCCTCTTGCGAACTGCGCCAGCTCTTCCTCATCGGTTCAGTTCTTTGATTTCCTCGTGGAATGAGTCATCCGCCACCTTAGCGGTCAAATCAGACCTCAAATCCTTATAGATCTTAGTTTATTCCATTGTCAAATCTGGTTCTTTCATTGGGCGCATTCTCAACCATTAAATCTGGAGCCTCTAGATCCGATGCCATTCGCTTATTTCACGTGGTTGAATTTCTTCACTGTTAGCGTGCGATGAGCGGCGGTTTTCTCTCTCCTCTGCTTGCCACGCGACGAGCGCTGAATGGAATTGCTAGGTTTTAGCCAAATCCACTTATTGCCCAAGGGTGCCCTTGATACATACCGCTGGTTTTTGGAGCATGGGTCTCGCCTTTAGCCTTTTGCGCTTTTCCCAATGGCTTTTGCAGGGTTCCATACGACCAAGTGCTTTGGGGCCTTTCCATTTTGAGGGGTTTTGGTCAGCGATGCACGATTAGCGCCAAGCAGAAACTGCCTCCTTTTCCCGATCTGGGCTTCCTAGGTGCCAGTTTCACGTCCTACACAGTCTCCATGGGCCTCGGTCAGTGCGCTTTGACCAAGGTCCTTGTCGTTCCACACCGGCTGCCAACTGCCACTATTTGGAGGTTTTCCTGATCGCTCTGTGCTTCTTGAATTCGAATTTTTGTTCCGATTTGATACAGTCATGGTACTTTGATTATTCTTCATGGATCCAATTCGGATCAAAGCCCCATGATGCAAATGGCCCAACCTCCCTGTGCCACAATTCGCCAATGTCTTAGCTTTACACCAATTCCACTTTTGTACTCAATGCTACATAATCATCTAACTCTAGTTTATAGAGATTCTTCACCTGAATCCCTATCCTCTTAGTTTGACCCGTGGCTATGTGTTTTAGGAACGCCTTTTCTTTACAGAAGACAACATCATAGCCTTTGTCCTCCAACATCGCGACCGATACCAAGTTCTTCTTCAGTCCAGGCACATACATCACATCTGTCAAGGTGAGAGGAGCTCCATGCTCCCTCTGAAAAGCAACCGTGCCCACTCCTGAAACACTATACCTTCTGCCGTCACCCATCTCTATGCACATCTTGAGGTCTTTCTCCTCCAAGGCACTGAATAAATTTTTATCACTGGTCATGTGGAATGAGGCTCCACTGTCAAGATATCAGACACAACCCATTATCGATGAAACCATGCATGCGATGAGGGTAAAGTCCATTTCGAAATGAGAGGCTAATGCCTCACCTTCCGATCCTTATGAGGATCCCTTATTAGAATTCTTCGATGGGAAATTAGTCACATAATGTCCCATTTTGTGAAAATTAAAACATTTTACTTTAAACATGTCACCCTTCTTCCCTCCATGAGAAGAATTCGATTTGAAATGGGAAGCCTTCCCCTTCCCTTTCTTTGCCTTACTTGCTAAGGCCAGATTTTCTTCATCATTATTCTTGGATGAAGAACCATCTCGTGTGCTCCTCTTGATCTCCTCCTACATAAGATCCGACCATAGTCATTCCCAATCTGGCAGTTTCTTCTTTCCATTCACAGAGTCTTGGTTGCTATTCCAACTCTTTGGAAGGCCAAGGAGAGCGAGGCTCACCATATCATCATTGGCAGTGGTTATTCCCACACTTCCAAGCTCATCTCTGCAGGTGGTGAGCTTGTTTAGATATGTGGAAATAGTATCACCCTTCTCGTTCTTCATTCTTCGAAGCTTATCCTTGAGCACCAATTTCCTCTAGTCGCTACTGTTTTGGTAAAGGTCCTTCAATGTCTTCCACATTGAAAATGGAGTAACCTTTCCATAGAGACTCGAGACAATATGGTCTCGAACTCCATCAAGGATGATCCTTCTCGCCTTTGCCACACACTTATTCCACTTGGCCAACTCTTGTGCATTAGTTGAAGCTGGTTTTCAGATTTCTTGATCAATGAATTCCTTCAAGCCATTGTTTTCTAATACAACCTCCATTCTATCTTTCCATGCTATATAATTCGAGCTACCTTCCAAGGCATACTCGAGTATTAAGCCATAGAACGCCATTGGCCAACCTTGAAGTATGGTATGAATTTGATTTGCACCTGCAACCTTGAACTTCAAACTTCGAATTCTCTTCTCAGTATACTGTTGACAACTCCGATACCATGTAGAAAATTTGTGATAGGTTAACCCGATAATGCAATATAAATCAAAGAAGAATACTATAACTTAATTCTACTCTCACTTTGGGGAAGCTTAAAGATTGAGCTGAAAAATATAACCAGAAGAAGAAGAACCAATGGCATAATACACATGAAAATACTTTGGGGAAAGTCTTAGATAAAAACCCCACACTATTGTATTATCATACATGGTGGAAATACATAGGAATTATACAAAGCCTTAGCTCTTACAGCTAGCCAGCTCTCAGTACAATCCACACAGATGCTCACAGACAATCTTAGCTTCTCTCCAACCTTCCTCATTGCCCTCCAAGCTCCTATTTCTTTGTGTTGTTCCTTGTGGATGATTAGCCTATTACCAAGTGGAAAAACAAGCCTTCAAAACTGTGCAATCCTCAAGGATGAATCTTTGACTGCATGCATGAGTTTTTTTCATGAGAAAACACATGCAACTGATAGTACACTGTCATTGAACATTAATCTCAACTGGGTCTTTCTCAGAATAGACATGCATGAGTTTCTAATGAGAGAATCTTTAGTTAACTGGAGTAGCACTAGTTGAGTGCATTAATACATCAACTAACTGTTAACTCACTATTAGTTCTTCAAACAGTTTGGAACTAATTTAACTAGACTTAACTCAATAAATTGAGTTAACTAATTACAACTCAAATATAACTCAATCTTATCTTCTTGATTTAAGGGATAACTCTTGCATGACTTCAGAAAGATTTTTAACTTGAATTTCTCCAACTAATTAATTTAAAATCAGTTAATTAATTATTTTCAAGTAGCTGTTAAGACTAATTTTGATTTTAATTCACAATTTAATTCAATGACAAATTAAATTGAAATTTCCTTGTTTCCATATTTCAACAATGTTGCAGCAAATTGATAATTAAAATATTGATGAGAAAGAACAAATTATAGAAGATGACATGTGAAAACATTCCACATACAAGCATATTTTTGAAGAAGTAGATGGCATGCATGGACAACCTGAAATGATTTCTTATGTTTTTATGATCAATAGGATTTTACGATGGAAGAGTTGCAACAAGAAATGAAGAAATTGAAATTTGTAGCTTATGAAAAAAAGGCAAAGATGAAGCAGTTCAGAATGTATACAGGATCCAAAACGGAAAAATAAATCCACCACAAGAGTTGATGTCACAGTTTTGACTCATTGTAAGCCTATCTGAGGCTTAGACCAGCACACATGTTTAAGTTATGTTGATTCAAGATTAAGTTGTGGGTCATAATTAAGGGGGAGTGTTGAAAATAATTACGCCCTTCTGTCATGTCATGGACGGACCACCCCACCACACAGTGTCTCGCCACCATAGTCTACTTAGACTTGTTGGGAGTTTCTGATAATTTCAAACACAAATGAACAAAGAACAATGCTCTTTTTTTGCACAAGGAAGCTAAAATTGTTTGCTGAAGAACAGAGTGTTTCGCATGCACAATAAAAACTTTGTATTCATTAATAAAAATCAACTGTTACAAAAATCTTCCTCTCACAGAGGGATTACACTAGGAATGCTTCAGTTGCACATTTTTTTTTTTTTTCTTTGCAAATTTACTCTGTCTCTGCTATGAAATTTTACTCCGTTGAAACATTGTTGTGTCTACACTGCTGTGCATTACAAATTAATACTCTAACTCATGAAGAATTAACTTCTCTATTCTATCTTTCTTTACATTGCTATGTGTGTAAAAATTTCTTACATTTATGCTGCATCTCCCATTACATTTCAACTACAAAAGAAACATTCACACTAGCGCTGCTGCGCATTCCCATTACATATGTTCAACAAAAAACATTACATTCGCTGTTACATTTTCACACTTCACATTCGCACTGCTGTGCATAAAATTTTCCCTTCGCGCTGCTGCGTCTTGCTCTCTCACATATACAACAAACAAAATGAAAATACATATTTTTACTTGCCATACTCCCGTAGAAATAAAAAACATTAAAATTAAAAAATTTACCTACAATCTACAAACCATCGTAAATTATATTAATTGCATTACTGGAAAAAAATGCGGTCAAATTGAAACTTTTACTTCACGTCAAATTCATTTGCTGCAGGCCTGTACATCAACTTTGGTTTCAATCGACGGACATCAACCTTGCTTTCAATCGGATGGCTGACGGCAATATCGCACAGCCACTTCTTGCCGATATTTATGCTCCGGGAAAAAAGTTGTTTTCCAAAACTGCTGATCCACGTGTCAAATGGTGTACATTATCGCTGCCCCTCTGAGAAATACCACTGTCTCATGAAAAGTGATGCGATGAACACTAGCGGTTTTCTGGAGTAATACGCTGCAGTGGAAATTAATACTTCAACACTCCCCTTTAATTTCAACTGCTGGGTTATCAGTCATACCCAGAAATTTCCTCAAAAACTCAAAACTTTTCTATCCCAATGGTTTGGTCAGAATATCTGCAACCTGCTCCTGAGTTCTGCAGTGTTTTAAAATAATTTCTCCACTGTTTACCAATTCCCTGATGTAATGAAACTTTGTGTCAATGTGTTTCGTTCTCTTATGAAACACAAAATTCTTGGATAATGCAATAGCTGAGCTATTGTCACAAAAAATCCCAGTTCCTTTTGTTTGCTCTTGGCATAAACTCCTTAACATCCTTCTCATCCAAACTGCTTGACATGCTGCTACTGTAGCTGCCACATATTCCGCCTCTGATGTAGAAAACGCTACAATAGATTGTTTTTTAGAAGCCCATGAAATGGCTCCTGAACCCATGTGAAAAACATAATCGGATGTGCTTTTCTGATCATCTACACTTCTAGCCCAATCACTATTAGTGTATCCAATTAAATCTGAACATTCTGAAACAGTATATAAGATTCCAAACCTTTTAGTACCTTTAACATACCTCAAAATCATTTTTGCTGCCTGCAAATGTGCTTCTTTTGGCCTCTCCATGAATCTGGAAATTAAACTAACATCATGCATTATATATGGCCTAGTTACAGTCAAATACATGAGGCTGCCAACTATGCTCTTGTACAAACTAGGATCAAAATCCTTGCTATTGTCCTCTTTGTTGAGTTTTAATCCCACCACTGTGGGAGTGATCGCTGCTTTGCTCTCCTACATATTAAATCTTTCCAACACTTCATTAACATATTTCGCTTGTGAGATAAAAATCCCATTTCCATTTTGTTCTACTTCTATTCTTAAGAAGTATCTCAGCAAACCCATGTCAGTCATTTCAAATTCTTCTTTCATGACTGTTTTGAAATTTTCAATAAGATAATCATCATTACCTATGAAAATAACATCATCAACATATAACACAACAATTAGAATTTTACCATCATTTTCTTTGATGTAGAGGGTGGGTTCTCCCTTACACTTTTCAAATCCTTTTTCCAGTAGATAGGAATCTATCCTACTCTACCATGCTCTTGGTGCTTGCTTCAGCCCATAAAGAGCTTTCTTCAATTTGCACACTTTGTGCTCTTAGCTTTTCTTTTCATAGCCTAGAGGTTGTTCAAAGTACACCTCTTCCATTAATACTCCATTTAGAAATGCTGACTTCACGTTAGAAATGCTGACTTCACGTCCATTTGGTAAACTTTCCATTTGTTTTGCTGCTATGGACAACACTGCTCTCACGGTTTCCATTCTAGAAACTGGTGCGAAAGTTTCCTCATAGTCTCTCCCATATTGTTGCTTATATCCTCTGACAACAAGTCTTGCCTTGTGTCTTTCTATTTTTCCTTCAACATTACTCTTGGTCTTATAGACCCATTTAACTCCAATGACTTCTTTTCCTTTTGGTAGTTAGACTAAATCCCATGTATTTTTCTTTCTATGGCATTGATCTCCTCATCCATAGCTTCTATCCATTTCTTATCCTTAATTGCTTCTTCGAAATGAACAGGGTCATCAACATGACAATATAAAGCAAACAAAGAGTTCATACCTTCATTTGTTGCCTCTTGTTCATAAATGTCACTTAAATTTCTGAACTTCTTACCTCTTTCATTTGGTGTATAAGTGCTTGAAGAAGCACTTGGATTTCCTCCTTGTGATGTGCTTGGTGAAGCACTTTCATTTCTCCTCAAGGGTGTCTCTTGCTGCCCTTGTGTTGGTGCTACTTTTTGGGGATGTATTTCAGCCATCTCCTCATCATCTTCATCATGTGACAAAGAGTTTTTAACATTCAGTGTTTTCTCTATACTTCCATCCCAAGCTTTCTCCTCAATGAACTGAACATCTCTGCTCACAAAAAACTTCTTGGTAGATGGGTTATACAACTTGTAAGCTTTGGATTCCTCACTATATCTAATGAAAATACATTTCTCCCCTTTGTTGTCCAACTTCTTCCTTAGTTGATCTGGAATGTGTGCATAAGCCACACATCCAAAAAATTTCATGTGGGTGACCCCTTGCTTTGTCCCACTCCATGCTTCTTCCGACACTCTGTTCATGTCTGCTTTTGTAGGGCATCTATTCAAAATGTACGCTGCACAATGTACAGCTTCAGCCCAATAATCATTTGGCAAATGCTTTGCCTTTAACATACTCCTCGCCATATCCATGATTATCCTATTCTTCCTTTTGGCAGCTCCATTTTGCTGCGGAGTGTACCTAGTGGTAAACTGTTTATGAATTCCATTTTCTCTACAAAAACGTAGAAATTCCTTGGAGATATACTCACCTCCTCTGTCAGTTCTTAAAACTTTGATATGCAGCCCACTTTGGTTTTTTACAAGTGCTTTGAAATTGCAAAATCTTTCAAACACTTCACTTTTGTTCTTCAGGAAATAAACCCAAGTTTTTCTTGTAAAATCATCAATAAATGTTAGTATATAGTGATTTCCTGCTAATGATGGAGTTTGCATCGGTCCACATAAATCTGAGTGGACAATCTCTAAGGGTGCTTTTGCCCTTATGCTTTTCCCTGATGGAAAAATTTCTCTGTGTTGTTTCCCCAAGATACAACCTTCACAAAGGCTGTCTGGTTTCTCTATCAATGGTAATCCTCTTACCA
>APFE030520887.1:9061-45401 GCA_000404065.3 Pinus taeda | reverse complement strand
TATGGTTTTCTTTTCACCTTTCCTTATTAAAACATTTACTTCTCCTTTTCCCATAACATAAACTTTACTATGAGTCCCTAGTGTGACTTGTAACTTCACATTCTAATCTAACTTAGAAAACAAGGCTATGTTTCCTGTCATATGGTCACTGCAACCAGAGTCTAAAAACCATACATCTTCACTCTTTGCTTCAGCCATATTACAGGCTAAAAACAAATTATCTTGGCTGATATTTTCTCTAGTGAAATTTTCACTAGTTCTATTATTCATATCATGCTGCTTCTTCCTACATTCATTTGCATAATGCCCATATTTTTTACAATAGTGACATTGGACATTGGATTTATCATACCTTTGTCCTTGAGCATGATGTTGTCCACTTTGTTCGTTGTTGCCTTGGCCTTGGTTCTGATTTGGATTGCTGTCTCTTCCTTGAGTATTTGCTGGACTATTTCTTCCACCTCTATTTTGGCTTTTGCCTCTTCCTCTCTTGTTTCCTCTACCTTGACCTCTTCCTCTTCCAAAGGACATCTGGGTCTTAAAGGCATGTTCTAGAGATGAGTTTTCATTTTTACTCAATCTCTGCTCATGTGTCATCAGTGATGCATGTAGTTCATCAATTGAGAAGTTTGTGACATCCTTTGTCTCTTCTATGGTGGTGACAATCACATCGAACCTTAAGGGTAGAATCCTCAATAGTTTCTCCACAATCCTCCTTTCTTCAAGAATTTCTCCATGAGACCTTATTTGTGTGACTAGACCAATCGCATGTGTGAAGAATGAGTCAATATTATCTGACTCCTTCATGCATAGATTCTCAAAATATCTCCTCAGCAACTGTATTTTTGCTGTCTTCACTTTCTCCATGCCTTGATAGGCTATCTTGAGAGTTTGCCATGCTTCTTTGGATGCTGCTATCCTTGGAAACACACTCTCATGCACTACTTGATACAAAAAGTAGAGGGCTTTAGAATCCTTCTTCTTATAGCTCTTCAACGATTCTTTCTTTGCCTGTGTCAAATTATTAAACTCATCTTCATCTGCTGGTTCTTCAAAACCATCCTCAACAAATTCCCATAAGTCTTGGGAAGCAAGCAAAACTCTCATAGTTATTGCCCAATAGTCATAATTTTTTCCATTAAATTGTGGGAGCTGAGTATTAAAGATACCCATGCTAGTGCTAGCTCCAACCATTCTTGCACTCTTAACTATGATTCAAAATACTTGACTATGTATTTAAATAACTGACTGTCAATGATAGTAACACAAAATTAACTTGAGAAATACCTTGGATTTTTTTTACTGAGTCTTCACTCTGCTGGAGAAGCTGCTGCATCAAGAAATCCTTCCTTTAGCTTCTTTGACACCTTTAAAGAGTCTGGACAAGCTTCGATACCATGTTGGGAATTTCTGATAATTCCGAACACAAATGAACAGAGAACAATGCTATGTTTTTGCACAAGCTAAAACTGTTTGCTGAAGAACAGAGTGTTTCACATGCACAATAAAAACTTTGTATTCATTAATAAAAATCAACTGTTACAAAAATCTTCCTCACACAACAAAAAAATTTACTCTGTCTCTGCTATGAAATTTTACTCTGTTGAAACACTATTGTGTCTACACTGTTATGCATTACAAAATAATACTCTGTCTGATGAAAAATTAACTGCTCTGTTCTATTTTTCTTTACACTACTGTGTGTGTAAAAATTTCTTACATTTATGTTGTGTCTCTCATTACATTTCAACTACAAAAGAAACATTCACACTAGCGTTGTTGCACATTCCCATTACATATGTTCAACAAACAACATTACATTCGCTGCTGCATTTTCACACTTCACATTCGCACTGCTGTGCATAAAATTTTCCCTTTGCATTGTTGCGTCTTGCCCTCTCACATATCCAACGAACAAAATGACAATACATATTTTTACTTGCCATACTCCCATAAAAATAAAAAACATTAAAATTAAAACATTTACCTACAATCTACGACCATTGTAAATTACATTAATTGCATTACTGGAGAAAACGACGGTCCAATTGAAACTTTTACTTCACGTCAAATTCATTTGTTGCAGGCCTGTACATCAACTTTGGTTTCAATCGACGGACATCAACCTTGCTTTCAGTTGGATGACTGACAGCAATATCGCACAGCCACTTCTTGTCGATATTTATGCTCTGAGAAAAAAGTTGTTTTCCAAAAATGCTGATCCACCTATCAAATGGTGTACACTATCACTGCCAAAACCGCTGATCCACCTGTCAAATGGTGTACATTATCGTTGCCCCTCCGAGAAATACCACTATCTCATGAAAAGCGGTGCGATGAACACTGGCGGTTTTCTGGAGTAATACGCTGCAGTGGAAATTAATACTTCAACCAGACTTGAAGGTACGCCACGACCATGACATGTTCAACTTCGAAGGGCCATCACCACCATAAACATATCAATCCGAAAGGGAAATTAACCGAATTAATTTCTATATAAATTTAGTTGATTTGGGATAGAAGAGATATGCACAGTTAGTGTTGTAAGGCAACTGCAACTACATAATTTATGTAACAGTAGTTTCGTAGTTTGTCCGGAGACTTTTGAGGTTGCGTAGTCAGTGTCGTATGTAGCTATAGCTGCTGCTTTGATGTTTCATGGTTATATAAATTCGTATTTAGTTTTTGTTAGCAGTTTCGTTGCGTGCTTTGAAACTTTCAGATGCAACTCATGTTTATCTTCTGTATATAACAGAAGGAGAAAGGACAACCATGTCAGGATTTTAAATATATTCCTCACTAACGAGGAACCTTTTGCAAGGACAAATGTTTCCCGGAGTGATGGCAATCAGGGTAATTCTCCAGACTCTGGTTTGGTAAAAATTCATATCCACAAATAAAATGGTTGAGTTCCATATCTGCAACAGTCTTTCTCGATTGCGATAATTCCATACAAGAAAGATATCTTACCGAACACCCCATTCTCGATTGTGACAATTCCGTATAGGAAAATAGTTTATGACTGTGACTTGGATACCTTGTTGAACACCCTAGTTTGGTGTTGAGGTTAATATCCATATCCACAAGTAGGTTATAAGTTGCATGATTTTGATGTGGCACGAGTGGTCTGAGTGACAAATTTGCTCATAAATCTGTCGGAAGTAGTTCTTATGGTGTTTTGTATTACTGGTCTTTGTTGACTCGAGACATCATTTCTGTTCTTTCACAACCAAGTCAAATCAAAACAAACATTATACACCACACATATTGTTTTGCTGGTCTTCCAGACTAGATTTCACAACTGAATTAGCAAGCTTCTTAATTGTCCAGTGTCTGAAATTTTGTAGTATGTAGTATCATCTATGGAGTTTGAATGGAATTATTATTAGAACGCTGTATTTATATTGACATTGCACGTTTTCATATTAATAGATTCTTTTTTCTTAAATCCAAATCAACTCACACTTTGACATCAGTGAGTCTGGTAATCGTATCTGTGTTGAAATAATAATTTCAACTGCAACATTATTTTACTTTGCGATGCGATCTTATCGCAGATCGCAAATCACATGCCTGCACCTACCTTCGTTTGTTCACTTAATTTCTGCCGATTGCGATGCTATCCGATCGCATATCGCAGATCGCACCCATTTGGTTCAAGCATTTCCCTGTTTTACAACGAATGCGATTTCGCGATGCGATTAAATTGCAAATCGCAAATCGCAAAAATTTTAATGGTTGAAGTACGACCCTGCACATGAACATTACGTGAAGTTTTGGGTTTGACCGTTGTTTACTACAGTGAAGATATAAATGGTATTTACTCATGTTCGTAGATTGTAGGTAAATGTTTTTAATTTTATTATTTGTTTAAGTCACGGAAGTATGGCATAGTAAATGTGTGTAAGTTTTTTTTTAATTGTTATATATGTAATGTAATTTTTTTTTATTTGACCATTGTAATGTGAGGGAAGCGCGGGGTGAAACACATAGCAGTGTGAATATGAAGAATGCAACATCATGAAGATTTTATTTTATTTTATTTTTCTTGTTGAAAAACCGAAATGTAATGGATAGCAGAACATGTAAAAGAAATTTTGCTTTACAACAGTGAATGTAAGATTCTGTTTTTTACAACAGTGAATGTAAACGATATTTTTACACACAACAGTGTAAAATCTCAGGAGGAGACAGAGTAATTCTTTTTGTTGAAATGTTATCGGAGAATCCCTCTAAGAGAGAGGAAGAAATTTGTAACTGAAGTTGTCTTTGATTAGTGAATACAAGTTTTATTTTGTATGAGGAAAAACTCTGTCTACTCAGAATTTTTTTTAGGCTTCCCTGTGCTAAGATCTTGTGGATAAAAACAGAGCATTGTCTCTGTGTTCAATTAATTTGTTTTTGGAATTTACCAGAAAAATTCCCAACAGTGGTATCAGAGCTGACCAGGCTCTTTGAAGGTGTTAAAGAAGCTGAAGGAAGGTTTCTTGCTGCCGCAACTTCTCCAGTAGAGTGAAGACTCAGTCAAGAAAGGTTTCAGGTATTTCTCAAAGTTTTTTTTTGTGTTGCTATTGAAGACAGTGAGTTATTTTAATACACAGTCAACCATTTTAAAGCATAGTTAAGGAGTGCAAGAATGGCTAGCACCAGCACCAGCACTAGCATGGGTATGTTTAATACTCAACTCCCACAGTTTAATGGAAAAAACTATGACTATTGGGTAATAACCATGAGAGCCCTGTTTGCCTCACAAGATTGATGGGAACTTGTTGAATATGGGTTTGAAGAACCAGCAGATGAAAATGAGTTTAACAGATTAACTCAGGCAGAGAAAAATTTGTTGAAGAGCAATAGGAAGAAGGATTCCAAAACCCTCGTATTTTTATATCAAGTAGTGCATGAGAGTGTGTTTCCAAGGATAGCAGCAGCCAAGACATCCAAAGAAGCATGGCAAACTCTCAAGACAGCCTATCAAGGCATGGAGAAAGTGAAGACAACAAACTACAGTTCTGAGGAAGAGATTTGAGAAACCTGTGCATGAAGGAGTCAGACCAATTTGACTCATTCTTCACAAATGTATTGGTCTGGTCACACAAATAAGGACCATGGAGAAGTTCTTGAAGAAAGGAGATTGTGGAGAACGGTGAGGATCCTACCCTCAAATTTGATGTGATTGTCACCACCATAGAGAGACAAAGGTCTCTCAAACTTCAGTTGATGAACTTCATGCATACTGATAACACATGAGCAGAGGTTGAGTAGAAATGAAAACTCATCTCTAGAGCAAGCCTTCAAGACCCAGATGTCTTTTGGAAGAGGAAGAGGTCAAGGTAGAGGAAATAAGAGAGGAAGAGGCAGAAGCCAAAACAGAGGTGGAAGGAACAGTCCAGCAAATGCTCAAGGAAGAGGCAGCAATCCAAATCAAAACCAAGGCCAAAACAGCAGCCAACAAAGTGGACAACATCATGCTCAAGGACAAAGGTATGAAAAATCCAATGTCCAATGCTATTATTGTAAAAAATTGGGCATTATGCCAATGAATGTAGGAAGAAACAGCATGATATGAACAATAGATCTAGTGCAAATATCACTAGAGAAAATATCAGCCAAGATATTGTATTATTAGCTTGTAATATGGCTGAAACAAAGAGTGAAGACATATGGTTTCTAGACTCCGGTTGCAGCAACCATATGACATGAAACATAGCTTTGTTTTCTGCTTTAGATCAGAGTGTGAAGTCACAAGTCACACTTGGGACTGATAGTAAAGTTTTAGTTATGGGTAAAGGAGAAGTTAAAATATTTACAGAGAAAGGTGAAAAGAAAACCATAGCTGATGTGTATTATGTTCTTGGAATGAAATGTAACCTCTTAAGCATTGGGAAGCTTGTTCAAAAGGGGTACAATGTTTTCTTTGTGAATGATGTATGCACCATCATGGATAGAGCGCCTAGCAAAAGATGTAATGTTGAAGTAAAGATGACGAGGAACAGGATGTTCCCTCTCAGAATAAGGGCAGATTTGAAAAACAAAAAAGTAATTGCAGTAGTTACCCAAGAGGCTTTCCAAAGCGTACCAAAAGATGAAAATTGGTTGTGGCATTTGAGATTTGGACATCTCAACTTTGGAGGTCTTAACTTGCTAAGCAGAAAAAGAATGGTAAGAGGATTACCATTAATAGAGAAACCAGACAGCCTTTGTGAAGGTTGTATATTGGGAAAACAACATAGAGAAAGTTTTCCATCAGGGAAAAGCATAAGGGCAAGGGCACCCTTAGAAATTGTCCACTCAGATTTATGTGGACCGATGCAAACTCCATCACTAGTAGGCAG
This sequence comes from Pinus taeda, assembly GCA_000404065.3. Lineage (NCBI taxonomy): Eukaryota > Viridiplantae > Streptophyta > Pinopsida > Pinales > Pinaceae > Pinus > Pinus taeda. Next base: position 39,069 of record APFE030520887.1, on the reverse strand, counting down.
CCAATATTTTCTAACATTCATTGATGATTTCACTAGAAAATCTTGGGTTTATTTCCTGAAAAACAAAAGTGAAGTGTTTGAAAAATTTTGCAATTTCAAAGCACTTGTGGAAAATCAAAGTGGGCTGCGTATCAAAGTTTTGAGAACTGACAGAGGAGGTGAATATATCTCCAAGGAATTCCTACAGTTTTGTAGAGAAAATGGAATTCACAAGCAATTTACAGCTGGGTACACCTCGCAACAAAATGGTGTTGCTGAAAGAAAGAATAGGACCATCATGAATATGGCAAGAAGCATTTTGAAGGAAAAGTATTTGCCAAATGAGTATTGGGCCGAAGCTGTAAACTGTGCAGCATATATTTTGAATAGGTGCTACAAAAGTAGTGATGAACAAAGTGCCAGAAGAAGCATAGAGTGGGAGAAAGCAAAGAGTTACCCACATGAAAGTTTTTGGATGTGTGGCTTATGCACACAGTCCAGATCAGCTAAGTAGGAAGTTGGACAACAAAGGGGAGAAATGTATTTTCATTGCACACAGTGCGAAATCCAAAGCTTACAGGTTGTATATCCCATCTACCAAGAAGTTTTTTGTGAGCAGAGATGTTCAATTCATTGAGGAGGAAGCTTGGGATGGAAGCATAGAGAAAACAGTAAATGTTAAGAACTGTTTGTCTCATGATAAAGATGATGATGAGATGGCTGAAATGCATCCCCAAACAGCAGCGCCAACACAAGGGCAGCAAGAAACACCCTTGAGGAGAAATGAGAATGCTTCTCCAAGCACACCACAAGGAGGAAATTCAAGTGCTTCCTCAAGCACTTACACACCGAATGAAAGAGGTAAGAAGTTCAGAAGTTTAAGTGACATTTATGATGAAGGAATGAATTCCTTGTTTGCTTTGTATTGTCATGTTGATGACCCTGTTCATTTCGAAGATGCAATTAAAGATAAGAAATGGATAGAAGCTATGGATGAGGAGATCAATGCCATAGAAAGAAACAAGACATGGGATTTGGTTGAGCTACCAAAAGATAAAGAAGTCATTGGAGTTAAATGGGTTTACAAGACCAAAAGTAATGCTGAAGGCAAGATAGAAAGGCACAAGGCAAGACTGGTTGTCAAGGGATACAAGCAACAATATGGGAAAGATTATGAGGAGACTTTCGCACCGGTTGCTAGAATGGAAACCATGAGAGCAGTGCTGTCCATAACAGCACAAAACAAGTGGAAAGTTTACCAAATGGACATGAAGTCAACATTCGTAAATGGAGTGTTAATGGAAGAGGTTTACATTGAACAACCTCTAGGCTATGAAAAGAAAGGCCAAGAGCACAAAGTGTGCAGATTGAAGAAATCTCTTTATGGGTTGAAGCAAGCACCAAGAGCATGGTACAACATGATAGATTCCTATCTACTGAAAAAGGAATTTGAAAAGTGTGAGGGAGAACCCACCCTCTACATCAAAGAAAATGATGGTAAAATTTTAATTGTTGTGTTGTATGTTGATGATGTTATTTTTACATGTAATGATGTCTACCTCATGGAAAATTTCAAATCAGTCATGAAAGAAGAATTTGAGATGACTGACATGGGTTTGCTGAGATACTTCTTAGGAATAGAAGTAGATCAAAATGAAAATTGAATTTTTATTTCGCAAGAAAAATATGTAAATGAAGTATTGGAAAGATTTAATATGCAGGACAACAAGGCAGCAATCACTCCCACAGTAATGGGATTAAAACTCAGCAAAGAGGACATCCACAAGGATTTTGATCCTAGCTTGTATAAGAGCATAGTTAACAACCTAATGTATTTGATTGCAACTAGGCCAGATATAATGTTTGTTGTTAGTTTAATTTCCAAATTCATGGAAGAACATTGGCAGACAACAAAAAAGAATTCGAGATATGTCAAAGGTACTAAAAGGCTTGGCATTCTATATACTGTCTCAGAAAGTTCAGATTTAGTTGGCTACATCGATAGCGATTGGGCTGGAAGTGTAGATGATCCGAAAAGCACATCCAGTTATCTCTTTCACATGGGTTCAGGAGCAATTTCATGGCCTTCTAAGAAACAACCCATTGTGGCGTTGTCTACAGCAGAGGTAGAATATGTGGCAGTTACAGCAGCAACGTGTCAAGCGGTTTGGATGAGAAGAATGCTAAGGAGCTTAAGCCAAGAGCAGGGAAAAGCAACAGTTATTTTTTGTGACAATAGCTCAGCTATTGCCCTGTCTAAGAATTCTTTGTTTCACAAACGAACGAAACACATTGATACAAGGTTCCATTACATCAGAGAATTGGTGAACAATGGAGATATTGTTTTACAACGTTGCAGCACTCAAGAACAGGTTGCGGACATTTTGACCAAGCCTTTGGGACAGAAAAATTTTGAGTTTTTAAGAAAACGTCTGGGTATAACTGATAACCCAACAGTTGAGATTAAAGGGGAGTGTTGAAATCTAATTTCAAACTGCCCCGTTATCACTTCAGAAAACTACATGTTCCTTCCTTGCGATGCGATGAGATCGCAGATCGAAAATCGCATGCAAGCTTGGAGCCTCCGTCTGTTCACTTGATTTCTTCCGATTGCGATGTTGAGATGCGATCTGATTGCAAATCGCAAATCACAACATATGTTAGTGCTCCGTTTTTTCTTCTTCCATCGAATGTGATTTCGCGATGCGATCAAATCGCAAATCGCAAATCGCAAAATTTCAATGGTTGAAGTACGGGCCTGCACATGAACATTACGTGAAGTTTTGGATTTGACCCCCGTTTACTGTAGTGACGAAATAAATGGTATTTACTCCTGTTCGTAGATTGAAGGTAAATGTTTTTAATTTTATTATTTGTTTAAGTCACGGAAGTATGGCATAGTAGATGTGTGTAAGTTTTTTTTATTGTTATATATGTAATGTAATATTTTTTTGAGTTGACCAATTGTAATGAGGGAAGCGCGAGGTGAAACACACAGGAGTGTGAATATGAAGAATGTAGCAGCATGAAGATGTTTTCTGTTGAAGAAACGAAATGTAATGGGTAGTAGAACATGTAAAAGAAATTTTGCTTTACAGCAGTAAGTGTAAGATTCTGTTTTTACAGCAGTGAATGTAAAAGAGATTTTTACACACAACAGTGTAAAATCTCAAGAGGAGACAGAGTAATTCTTTTTGTTGAAATGTTTTTTTTGATGAATCCCTCTAAGAGGAAGAGAGGAATTTTATCTTAATGAATACAAAGCTTTTGTGGGTGTATGTAATACTCTGTTATCATAAATGAGTTATAACTTCCCTAACTTCTCTGTGCTAAAATCCTAGAGAGAAACAGAGCATTGTCTCTGTGTTCAAGTTAATTTATTTTTAGAATTTTACCAGAAAAATTCCCAACAAATAATTGTATAAAAATTCTCCCATAAAATAGATTGCAGATTGTATAAAGACCAAACGAACTTCCTATTATTAATTGTTTTTAAGTTTATATTGGAAATTATTTGAAAATTTGAAGTTTAAATTATATATTTCTTAAATAATCATTATTAACCTCATTTAATTTTAATTATTTTTTTAAAATATTGAAAAAGCTTATTATAATGTAATTGTTAATTATTCAAATTAATTCCAATATAATTATTTTAATTTGTTATCTACCTACGTCACTTTTTGGATTATCGGGTGAGGTTCTTTAAAGAGTCCTGTTCTCACTCTTCTAAATACTTTTGGCTTTTAGAAATTAAGTCTTTAACTTATTTCTTACTTTACTTTAATCAAACAAAAATAAATTTTAAAATTATTTAATTAATTATTAATGTAAATTTTCTATATTTATATTTAATGATTATTTATTAATTATATTTATGTTTTATTTTTTCAATAAAATTATAATTTTTAATAGAAAAAATCTATACTTATTTTATTATTATAGATTACTTAATTTTATTTATTATAATTTACTTCATTAAAAATATATGTATTCTAATTCATTAATAAAAAGCAATGTAATTGGTTAAGATACTTTGACTTGAATTTTTCTTTATATTTTAAATATAGTTTGAAAATCAATATAAATGGTTCAGATACTTTGAGTTGAATCTTGCCTGATATTTTAAATATAGTTTGAAAATTAATATAAATGATTCAAATACTTTGAGTTGAATCTTGGCTAATATTTTAAATATAATTTGTGGATTATTAAATTCTACCAATTTTGTTTTTATAGCAATGTGGTGTCTCTTGAATAAAAATAATAAACTATAATGTATTTTTTATTTATATATAAAAATCAGATTTACAAATTCGATATATACTATACAACGATTTCCCCATTATTTTCGTTAAAAGTGTTCTCCATAATTACTTTTTCTTGTAACCCTTTAACATTGTATAACTTATTCATATAAATTTTTATTTCCTATTGGTTGTGTTGTAATTTCGAATCCCTAAAATCGGTAAAACAGTGACCGCCTATAATGTATTTTTACGCGTCAAAAATCAAATTTAAAAACTATCTCTTCACATGTAATACAACCACCTCTCCCATCATTTTCTTTAAAAACATCCTCTTTAAAAGAACATCCTCTTTAATTTCTCTTTAATTATTTTTTATTGTTGAGATTTTCTGTTTGGAGTAAAATAGGCAAAAATCTCAGTAGGTGACAGCAATAGAAATTTTGTTGCTAGATTAACTCCATTTTGTTGGGAGGGAGTTAATGCATCCTAAATTTAAGTTGAGAGGATTTATGAGGCAGTTAGATCCTCTTTGCTATATAACAGCAACCATTCGGATTGTTTGCTATGAGGGTGAGAGTTTTGTGAGGATTTAATTATGTAATCTCCTGTTTGATTAATAAGATTGCCGATGCCTATGTTGTGTGGACGTAGCCCAGATTGGTTGGGTGAACCATGTTAATTCCTGTGGCTTGATGTGTTTGATTTATCTACTGTGTTTATTGATTTAATAAGCTGTGCATCTGATCTTCAACAAGTGGTATCAGAGCAGTTGGAGGTGGAGCGCGTATTGGAGGTGGAGCGCGTGCTGGTGCGTGGAGGCGTTGCTGTTGCGCTGGAGCAGGGAGGCGTTGCTTGGTGCTGCATGGAGTTAGTTTGGTTGCTGGTCCAACCTGTGTAGTGTTGTGTATTGATAGATTGCTGCCTGGAGGTGCTGCGTGGATCAGGCAGCGTATGTCCACTGAACAGATGGTATGTGCACCGTTATATGTTTTTCGCTAATTGCTCTTTACAATGAGTGACATCAACGGCCTCCGCTACCAGCGATCACCAAACCTACCTTCCTACCTTCTGTATACTCCCACATTCCTACCTTTCCTGTGATCTCCGCTGTAGAAATGCGTAGACAAATTTCACAGCCAACTCTCAGTATATTGAACGTCTGTGACTCTAGATATGTTGAACATTTTCAAAATTTAATTGCGAAAACGATATGAATCTTTGAAACATCCAATAAAATTCAGAAATATTTCTTAAATTTCTATCGACATAAAGAAACTCAGCACTGCCATCAACAAAGTCCAGGGGTACTTGAGAGCCATTGATCAGGAGTTGTTGGAACACATAGAATGCTCCCTCTTGCGGCAAATTCTTGTCGGTTCTTGAATGGTTTTACGACGGAGCTCTCAACAAACATGCATGCGAGTTTTCTTTGGTCATGCAGAAGAGAAAAAGGATGTCAACTTCTGCAACTTTGTTGTGATGCACATCATTCATTGTCCATGGCATCGTTATGAACCGTGTCACTGATGAATACTGCAGATTGTTTGGGCCAAAAGTAGTGTTGTTAATCAGGTTTTTTGAATGCTGGCGCAGTGGTTTGACAGTGTTGTTAATCGGGTTTTTTTTTTAATGCTGGCGTGGAGGTATTATTTTGAAAGGGATGTATTATTTTTCGCGTTTTTTGATACTCAGTGTTATATACTGTAATTTTCCACAACAACGAGTTAGTTTTTTTTGTGTGTAAAAACAAAGGTATATAAGGCATAGGCAGTTTTTTTTTAAATTGTTGGTATTTAAAGTATTGGTTTTGGAGATTATTGTGTTTTTCGCTGATACAAGATGGCGAAAACTCAAAGTGCCCGGTTTGAAATTGAGAAGTTTAATGACAAGAATAATTTTGAGATCTCGAAGGTGAAAATGCATGACTTGCTTGTCCAACAAGGCGTGGCAAAGGCGTTGATGGGTAAATCCAAACAACCTTACAACATCACAGATGATGAGTGGGACGAGATGGATGAACGAGCAGTAAGTGCTATTCGATTATGCCTGGCGGATGATGTCCTGTTTAATATCGTGTCGGAGACAACAGTTGCTGGTTTGTGGACGAAACTGGAGAAACTGTACATGACCAAATCCTTAACCAATAGGATTCTCCTGAAGCGACAGTTGTACAGTTTGCGAATGAAGGAAGGTACATTGATTGCTGATCATTTAAATGCTTTTAATACCCTTCTTGTGCAATTACAAAGTATAGAAGTAAAAATTCCATCCGAGGATAAAGCTATTACTTTATTGTGCTCGTTGCCTGAGTCATGGGATCATTTTGTTACTTCTATAAGTCTTAGTTCATCAGAAACTATTGAGTTTGATGAAGTAGTTGCATCCTTATTATCGGAAGAAACAAGGAGGAAGTCGCATTCTGAAACCTCTACATCAGAAGCTATGATGGTTAGAGGTCGTTCGAATGAAAGACGCCCCAAGAAGCTGAGCAACTCACGTTCAAAGTCAAAAGGGAAGAAGAGTAAGCTAAGGTGTTGGTTTTGTGGCAAATCAGGGCATTTAAAGAAGGACCGTTGGAAGCGACAACAACAAACTTCAAAAGCAGATTATTCGACAGAGAAGAAGGAGGCAAATGCGATAGATACAGGTTCGACATCTGGTTCAGGTATGAGTGATGAAGTATTATCAGTTAATGTGTCAAATCATGGTCAACATTGGTTATTAGATTCCGGTGCATCAAACCACATGTGTATCCATAAAGAATGGTTTAAGGAATATAAATCAATTAATGATGGAGTTGTGTACATGGGTAATGATGTAACATGTAACATTGTTGGGATTGGGAGCATACAACTACAAATGTTTGATGGGACAACTAGAATATTAACTGATGTGAGGCATGTACCAGATTTAAGGAAAAACTTGATTTCATTAGGAGCACTTGATTCAAATGGGTATAAAACTGTAATTCAAGGTGGAGTAATGAAAATTTACAAAGGCATCTTACTAGTTATGAAAGCTAAGAAAGTAGGAAATCTATTTCAATTAGAAGGAGGTACAGGGTCAGCTTTTGTGTCTACTGTGTCTGCACATGACAGTAGTTCCATTCACTTATGGCATCAAAGATTGGGGCATATGAGTGAAAGAGGGTTGAAAATTTTGGCTGATCGCAAGTTACTTCCAAATCTAAAGTCTGGAAAGTTAGATTTCTGTAAGCATTGTCTGTTTGGAAAACAAAGTAAACAAAAGTTTAAAACAGGCAAACATACTAGTAAAGGCATACTTGATTATATCCATTCAGATGTTTGGGGACCAGCCCCTACAACTTCATATGGTTGTTCGTTTTATTTTGTATAATTCATTGATGACTTTTCTAGGAAGGTCTCGGTCTACATGTTGAAAAGAAAGTCTGATGTTTTTTCAGTTTTCAAGCAGTTTAGAGCATTGGTAGAAAACAACACTGGTAGAACAATAAAGTGTTTAAGAACTGACAATGGTGGTGAGTTTACTTCCAAGGATTTTGACAGCTATTGTAAGGATGCAAGGATCGAGAGGCATAAGACCACGGTTTATACTCCTCAGCAAAATGGAGTTGTTGAATGCATGAACATAACTCTTCTAGAGAGAGCAAGGAGTATGCTGAGTAATGCCGGGTTGACGAAGGAGTTGTGGACGGAAGTGGTGGCAACAACTTGTTATGTGATAAACCGATCTCCATCGACGGCGATAGACTGCAAGATTCCGCAAGAGGTATGGAAAGGACACCCTTGTGACTATTCTAAACTCAGAGTGTTTGGTTGTGATGCATATGCTCTAGTCCCTAACATCAGCGACTAGTTAGACACCAAATCTAAATGGTATACTCTTTGTTGGGTATGGTGTGACAAAAGGGATATAGATTGTGGGATCCTACTACCCACAAAATCATCATCAACAGAGATGTAAAGTTTAATGAATCCTCTCTTGTAAAGTTAGATGTAGATAGTAGATTGAAACAGGATGATGTATATGACTTTCAACACATTCAGTTTGATAGAATTTCTAATGATAGTCATGATGACCATAGTTCAGATACTAGTCATGAACAGGTTACAGAATCAGAACATGAACAGGGTTTAGGTTTAGATCATGAATAGGTTTCAGACACTGATTGGCAAGAAGTTCCTACAGATGGTAGTCAGGCAATCGAGGAAGCGCCAGAAACATCCTTAAGGAGGTCGACAAGAATCAAACAGCCACCGAGAAGGTATGATGATTATGTCACTTCTGTTGCATTTACTGCTAATGACAATGAACCTCTATGCTATCAGGAAGCAATAGAAGGTTCGAAAAGTGACAAGTGAAAAGCAGCCATGAAGGACGAAATGATGGCCCTAAGTAAGAACGACACATGGCATCTGGTTGAGCTTCCGAAAGGCAGGAAACCTGTGGGATGTAAATGGGTTTTCAAGATGAAACGGGGTGTGAATGATACGGAAGACAGGTACAAAGCGCGACTGGTTGCAAAAGGGTTTTCTCAGAAAGCTGGTATTGACTTTCATGAGATTTTTTCACGAGTGGTTAAAATGGTTTCAATTAGAATAGTGTTAGCATTAGTGGATTTTCTTGATTTAGAGTTGCAACAATTAGATGTTAAGACTGCATTTCTACATGGTGACTTAGATGAGGAAATATATATGGAACAACCGGAAGGGTTTGTTCAGCGTCGCAATGAGAAATTTGTCTGCAGGCTCAAGAAGTCATTATATGGCCTGAAGCAGTCACCTTGGCAGTGGTATAAGAAGTTTGATTCTTTCATGTTGAGTCAGAATTACGTTAGAAGCGAATATGATCATTGTGTTTATTTTAAACAGTTGAATAATGGCATATTCATTATCTTGGTATTGTATGTTGACGATATGCTTTTAGCAAGCAAAAGCATAGAAGAAATCAACAGGTTGAAGGCTCAGATGGCAAGGACATTTGATATGAAATATCTAGGAGCAGCAAGACAGATTTTGGGCATGGAGATTTTCAGAGACAGGAGCAATGGTAAGCTATGGCTATCACAACAAAAGTATATTGAGAAAATACTTTTGAGATTTTGTATGAATAATGTGAATCCTGTGTCAGTCCCTTTAGCTTCCCATTTTAAGCTTTCTTCGAGTTTATGTCCTAATACAGATGAAGAAAAGGATTATATGTCTCGAATTCCATATGCCAATGTAGTAGGGTGTTTAATGTATGCGATGGTTTGTACTCGACTAGATATTTCACATGCAGTTGGGGTTGTCAGCAGGTACATGGAAAAACTGGGTAAAGAACACTGGTCAACAGTGAAATGGGTGCTTCGGTACTTGAGAGGCACAAGTAGTTATTGTATTACTTACAATAAGAGTAGTGAATTTGTTTGCGAATATGTTGATTCCAATTTTGCAGGTGATTTGGATAAGAGAAGGTCAACTTCAGGGTACGTCTTTACTCTTGCAGGTGGAGCTATCAGCTGGATGTCAAAGCTACAGAATATTGTTCCTTTATCCACTATTGAAGCAGAATACATTGCTGCTTCTCATGCTTGCAAAGAAGCGATTTTGTTGAAAGGTTTGTTTGGTGAATTTGGTAGGTTTCAGGACAACATCAAGTTATTTTGTGACAGTCAAAGTGCAATACATTTGGCTAAGAATCCGGCCTATCAAAGTAAATCAAAGCATATACCGATCAAGTACCATTTTGTAAGACAGGTTATCACTGAAAGGGGAGTCTCTCTTGAAAAGGTGCATACAAAGGAGAATTGTGCAGACATGTTCACGAAACCAGTTTTGTTAGAGAAGCTATGTTGGTGTTTGGCTTCTCTTGGCTTGTAGAAAAGATAAAATAATAATAACAGGGCATCAGACTAATTCTTGTCAAGGTGGAGATTGTTGAGATTTTCTGTTTGGAGTAAAATAGGCAAAAATCTCAGTAGGTGACAACAATAAAAATTTTGTTGCTAGATTAACTCTAGTTTGTTGGGAGGGAGTTAATGCCTCCTAAATTTAAGTTGAGAGGATTTATGAGGCAGTTAGATCCTCTTTGCTATATAACAGGCAACCATTCGGATTGTTTTCTATGAGGGTGAGAGTTTTGTGAGGATTTAATTATGTAATCTCTTGTTTGATTAATAAGATTGCCGATGCCTATGTTGTGTGGACGTAGCCCAGATTGGTTGGGTGAACCATGTTAATTCCTGTGCCTTGATGTGTTTGATTTATCTACTGTGTTTATTGATTTAATAAGCTGTGCATCTGATCTTCAACATTTATCGTGAACCCTTTCAATTTTATTTTTATCGTGAACCCTTTAAATTTTACTTTTTATCATGAACCTTTTAAACTTAAATAATTTTCAAGGCTTAAATTTTCAAATAAATATAAATAATCATTGTGATGACGTGTTACTTCTAAATAATCATTGATCTTATAATTTTTTAAAATATAAATTTATTATTAAATATATAATTATAAATGAGGTCGTTTAAAGAGCTGGGAGAATCGCCCGGAGGTTAAAAGTGGTAAAAATTAAAAGTGGTGGTAAAAAAATTTCAAAAATCTTGTAGATGCAGTGTATGAATCATGTGTTTGATGGTGGAAATGGATTCACCACCATAAAAAACGTCTAAGACACCAAAAATTTTGAAGTTTAACAACTATAACTTGGATTTACAAAAATCCTTACCGAATTTTCTCTGGATATGATTGGAATTTCCATAACTTTACCTCATTAAACTACGCAGTTATAAATTGAAAAATAATAAAATAATAAAATATTATGAATATTTGATTTGCATATGAGGTTGAAAGTCGAATTTGAATAGTGATTATGCTCCTCAAATGCTATAAAAGAATTTTTGTTTTTTAATAAATGTTTTTTATAATTGTTTTTCTTTATGAATTTATACTTATGTATAATTTTACAGTATAGATGTGTCATGTTTAATTGGTTTTTAATTTATATAATGAATTTATTGTTATCTATAGTTTTATATTGCAGAGGTGTCATGCTTAATTGTTTATTAATTTATGTAAATGCAATTTGAGGAATGGTAAAATAAAGAAATGTGATGATTTTTTTTTCTAAAGCTGGAGTCTAGAGTTAAAGTCAAATTTTAACACTGAGAATATCTATTTATTAACACACTAATGTGTTGTACTTTCCAATTCCTAAAATTTGTAGTTTTAGAATAAACTTATCCATATATTTATCCATCATTTTTTCTTACAAATATGTTATGTTTATTTTTTTTTCATGTGTACCCACTTTTTTGTGTATATAATTTGGATTGGATCACTATATAATTTTCTATTCTTTTGTATGCTTCCAAAATTGAAAAAATGAAGGAATCATATTATAGGAGCTATTTTATTAGTGAGACTCCGTCTAGATTGAGTTTTGAAAACTTATGGGGCCATTTTGAGACCTTAAATGATGTTTATGTTGGGTAAATAATTCTTCCTTATGCATCAAGCCCTATAAAGTTCAATTAAATAATTTTCTAGTGGTGCAAGAATCAAGTCAATCAAGGTTCAACTACAAAAATTATGCCTCCGAAAAGATGACCTATCGTAATTAACCACCATAATTTGATAGGGTGTCATCTTCGGCCTCGTTACTATTAGGAAAAAGGATAGTCATGTGGGGACTATGAATATGAATTTACAATGGTTGAGCTGTAACTCATGTTGAGGGTTGAATGAGTTAAATCTAAGGCCTAGTTGGCTATCAAGCTATATTATAATGAGGTTAGTAGGACGAAAATGGTTGCATTCTATTTGCTTGCATTTTTGTTCCATAGTAAAGGAGAGTAGTTATGTATAGAGTGATAGAATAATAGAGGAGATTTGTATTCTATAACAACCATGGGCCACAAGTGTAAGGAAATTCCATAGAGAGTACCTTCTCCTCTATACATGCATCATTTCCATTTTAGACAAAAGAAAGAGGAGAAGTCTCACCTTCTAACCATGTTTCCTCCCATAAGGGCTTCATAAAGCATATCTCAGTATTCATTATGGTTTGTGAGTTATTATATTTACTTGATATTTGTCTTGTACATATTATCTATTGTTGTTAGGCCAGGAGGTAACTCCTCAAATGAGATTATATTATGCATTTAGGCTGTTCATTATTATATACATGAGGGAGTGACTGTTGAGTTTCATCTCTCGATGACTCTGCATTTTCTCTATTATTTATTTACATTATTATAGTTGTTCACCCAATCCCTATGATTAGGTGTCAACATTCCCGCCTTTAATCTGAAGGGATGTTGGTGAGTCCAAGCATCATTTTGAATCTTTCAAGCTTTTCTCTTCCAAGCACTTTGGTGAAGATGTCTGCAATCTGGTCATTAGTGGAACAGTGGTGAAGATGGATTGTTTTGGCCTCAACATGATGTTGAATCAGATGATATTTTGTATTGATGTGCTTTGGTCGATGATGGAACTTTGGGTCCTTTACCAACTTTATTGACGAGGTATTGTCAATTATGAGAGGAGTCGAATGTACTTGTTTTACCTACAAATCTTCCAAAATTTTCTCGAGCCACATAATTTCTTTTGTTGCCTCAGCTGTTGCCACATATTCTCTTTGTTGTGGAATTTGTTGGAACTAATTGTTTGCATGATTTGCTGGAGACAACTCTTGATCCAATACTCATAGAATAACCAGAAGTAGATACCCTAGTTTCTTTGTCTCCATCAAAGTTTGAATCAGAGTATCCAATCAAGCTGAAGTCACCCACCTGTGTATACTTGAGTCCAAAGTCATGAGTTCCCTTCAAGTACTTTAGAACTCTTTTTGTAGCAGACCAATTGTTATAGAAATATTTGGGCACATCAACCCCAAACTCATATGTCGATGATATTAGGGCTCATCAACCCGTAAAAGAGTTATTTTATACCTTAAAGAAACTTAGTCATCTGAATGCCTCATTCCCCAAAATTTCATCTCAGAAATCATCTAGAAAGTGCCTAAAACTAAACCATATCTAAAGGCCTTGTGTTAGGGTGAGATGCATCTCACCTGCTAAACTGTCAAAATAAGATGCATCACAGTTTGGCCCTTTAGTAACTACGATGGGCAAGGTTAGACATATTTTTGAGACAGTTTGTTAGTTGGTTGCTCATGGAATCTTCTAGAAACTTCTCTTGCGCCACTTGCCTCTTTGAATTCGCCCAAGGATGACTAAGGGAACTAGGAAACCATCTCCAATTCCCCTCCCTTGTGGAACTAATTTCAACAAATGGAATGGCATTCATCATCCCCAATGATGACTCACCCTCTTTCAATCATCTATAAATGTATCTCCCATCCAAGAGATCAGAAGGTTGAATTGTTGTGAATTGTAAGGAAGTATTGCTAGTTTCAGTATTGAGGAGAGAGCATTGTATTACTGTTGGCGTGTTCTTGCTAATTCATGAGGTGAAGAAGGATTGTAGCTGGGAGGATGGCACTAGATCGGACAACTGGGTTGTACTTCTCCTTATTATCAATAAAGTTCTTCAAGATTTTTCCCAATTGATTGTGTTAACTGTAAATACTTTCATATGTTCATTATATCTCTGATTCTATAATGTTTATGTTGCGATAGATCATGATGCTTTGATAGTTCTTTCTTGCTGTAGCTATGCAGGTACTCTCCAAACATCTTAAGTATGGGGAAGAGTTACAAGATCATCCAAAGGAGAAGGAGATCAAACGAGGATCAAGCGAAAGTTCCATGTTCGTCCTCTACAATATTTCTCTTATCTATCACTCATAGGAAAGATCATTGAATTGCTTTAAACTGTTGTTTCTAGGTTAGCTACCAAACCTAGAGGGTTAGTCATTTGAAAAGACACTAATTTTCCCAAAACACCAATGTCCCTGACAAGGCTTTTGCATAAACCTAGAGAGGATTCTAACAACAAACGAAATGTCTAGTCTGGTAGTAGTCAGGTAGTTGAGACTTCCAACAAGCTGTCTATACTTTGTTGCATCCTAAAATTATTTTCCTTCAATGGATGTGAGCTTTAAGTTTTGTTCCATTGGAGTAGTCAGAGGATTTCATTCAGCCAAAACAAACCTGCTCAACAAATCTCCAATGTACTTCTTTTGAGAAAGGAATATGGACTTTGGATGTTGAGTTACTTCAATACCAAGATAGTAATGAACATAGCCCAAATCAGTCATTTCAAAACCTTTCCTCAATTCCTTCTTTATGGATGAAATGTATCTCTCATTTTTCCTTGTCATCAAAAGATCATCTACATATACCACAAGATATACAATTTTCTTTCCAACTTTCTTGACAGACAAAGGTGCATCATCAATATCATAATATTCGAAATTGAGTTTCAGAAGATGCTCAATTAGTTTTTCATACTAGGCTCGTGGTGCTTGTTTGAGGCCATACAAGGATTTCACAAGTTTGCATACTTTGTGTTCATGTCCTATCATAGCAAATCCTTCAGCCTGGGAAATAAAAGCATTCTCTTTTAGATCTCCATTCAAGACAACAGTTTTTACATCCATTTGATAGACTTTCCAACCATTCTGAGCTGTTAGGGAAAAGAGTGTCCTGATGGTAGCCCATTTTGTTGTGGGGACAAAATTCTCCTCATAATCGACCCCTTCCTTCCGTACAATTTTTTTTCCACAAGCCTGGCTTTGTGCTTGTCAAGTGAGCCATCATATTTATACTTATTCTTGTAGACCCACTTGCAGCCAGTTGGTTTGGTTCCCAATGGAGAATCAACCAGCTTCCAAGTGCCATTCTTTATCAACGCATCATACTCCTTTTGCATTGCTTCTTTCCATTCAACATGAGAAGCAACTTCTTTGAAGGAAGTTGGTTCAAAATCTGTAGAAAAAATTCAATTCACAATTATAAGAAACATCCATATCAATAGGTGAATCAGAGTCATCTACATCACCTCCATTTTGCCGGGTTGAATTTCTAATTGCTATCTTTCCAACCTCATTAGGATGAATACTTTCAAGTGTCTTTGTTAGCCACTTTGGGGGACCTTTCTGAGATGGTCCAGGTTGCTTAGTTGATTAAGTTGGGACTGAATCAAGATTGAGTCTCCCAATTCTGTCAATCGCATCACTCAAAGTATCATCCGTTGTTGGAGTTTCATGCGGGCGAGAGAGTGCTTCATAAGAAGATTCCACAAGTTGATTTGTTATAGGAAACCCCCTTCAAGATGTGGAATCTGATTATCAAATTATTGAAATGATTTTTCATTTGTGAATCTATCCAAGTGATCAAGTTTCCTCTCAACAACATTGTCAGTTTTGGATGATTCAAGAAAGATTACACCTCTTGATAAAAAAAACTTTTTATTGACTTCGTTGTAGAGATGGTCTGCTTTGGAGGTGTTTGAATACCGCAGGAAGATACACTTACGACTTCTTGCACCAATTTTGTTTCTATGTACCTTTGGTATCAAGGCATAACATGTGGAACCAAAGACCCTGAGATGCTTTACCGAAGGAATGTGTCCATACCACATTTCATGAGGAGTCTTGTTTCTAATAGCATTAGATGGAAATCTATTCTTTACATATACAACACATAGAACTGCATCAACCAAAAACATCAATTTTACATTCTTGAAAAACATCACAGAGCACACCATATTTAAGATTTTTCGTATTTATTCTTTCAGCTACTACATTCTATTAGGGATTATAAGGCACAATTGTTTGATGTTTGATCCCATGTTGGCGAAGAGAGTTTTCAAATTCATTTGAAGTGTATTATTTTCCATTATCAGTGCAAATAGAGCCAATATGAGATTGTGCATCATTTTCAATCCATGTATGAAAGTTCTTGAATGTTTGAAAAGCATCAGATTTGTTCTTCAATAAATAAACCCAACACATTCTGGTGTAGTCATTAATAAATGTCATCATATATTTATTTCCATTTGCAGAAGGAAGAAACATTGGACACATAAATCTGAATAAATGAGTTCAAGTTTTCTATTTGCTTTGGAATGTGAATCATGAAAAGACTGTTTGTTATGCTTTCCTAGAATGCGTGCATCACATTTCTTAAGTTTCCTAGGAATTGTAGGCAGGCTAGTAACACCATTTTTCTTCAACAAGTAGAGGTTTTCATAGTTCAAGTGTCCAAATATAGCATGCCATAATAAACTTGATGGAAATGTACCTTCATCATAATGAGAATTGTATGAGAAATTGTGTGCACGAGCAGAGGTACCCGACAACTTGAGAAGCCTTTCTTCTTCTATCCTTGTCATGACAAGTGAGTGGTCTGATGCTTTTCTTACCTCAACCTTGCCATCAAATATGTGAATGGAGTTTCCTTGCTAGTGGATGTGGACCAAGGACAAAAAGTTTCTCCTCAGCTTGGGAGATATAAACATGATGCAGAAGAAAGCCTGGAAGACCAGGCAATTTAAGCCTGATTGTGCCAAGCCCTGATGGCTTGAGTTTTGATTTGTCTACAAAGTATACTGCTCCATCAGCATTGTTAGTAAATTCTTCAAAAATTTGTCTTCTAAAATTCATGTGGAAAGTTGCTCCTAAATCAAGAAAGAAATCATTTTTCCGAGAACAAAGTGAAGCATTAAGTAAGTCTTCATTTACTCCAGTATTACAGTGTGCCACAACATAGTGAGTAGATTCAAGTGCTTTTCCTTTCTCTTGGTCATTAGTTTTTCCTTTGGGTTGGTTTCTTTCATGCTCAATTTTGTCCCAAGGCAACTTACATGTGGATGCATCATGTGATCCATCTCTTTTGCAATGTATGCAATGTAAATCTAACTTTTCTCCTTGAGAGTGTCTGCGCCCCCCTCCCCTGCTTGTGAAATTTCTTCTTCCTCTTCCTCTTCGACCACCTCTTCCTCTGGAAGAATCTTGAGAAAGATTATTCTCTCTATGTGCAAGACACACAACCTTTTTAGAAGACTAAGGAGTTGTCTTCTTTCCAAAATCTTTCTCTCCTTCAACAATTTTTTTCACAAGGGAGTCAAAGGTAATATCTTTGAGGCTTCCATTTGCTTGCAATGTCTCAAGATAATTTCAGTAAGTAGAATAAAGTGCCTTGAGAAAAGCTATCAGAGGAACGTCCAGTTCAACATTACTGACTTTGATATCATGCATAATAGATTTTACTTCTGGTGTAAGAGCAAGAGGACCATCATTTTGTAATTCCAGGTTGAACAATTTAATCATGAGTTGAACAACTTCAAGTGCAGAGTGTGAGTCATAGAGTTCCTTTAGTTTTTGTAAGGCTTCAAAAGCATTTGAAAATGGTGAAATATGGTGACTCACCTCTTCATTTACTGATGCTGCAATTAATGCATAAGGCTTGCTGTTCTTATTTTCCCAAATGGCGAATTCCTTGTCTGAGGTAGGCTATTCTAGTTCTTTGTCTTGATCTCCAACACACACTCCTTTCCACAGCTCATTAAAAATGAGAGTGTGTTTAATTTTCCTTGACCATTCTGGATAGTTCTCTTTCCCAGAGAGCACTACTCCAACAATAGATATTAGTGAATGCATTCCCAAAAAAAAATCTTCTTTTGATTTCCAAAACAAACACAACCTTTCTAGATATCTTTTGTTTAGGTGGAAAATAATTCACTATATTAATACTTTTAATGCCGCATATATTCCTCCACTCTCAAATATATTATATGATGGTTTCAACATATAAACCATATAATATATATCCAAAAAAAATACCATCCAAAATTCTCATTCTATTACCACCATTCAAAACTCTCAATGAATTTTAATACTACCACATATGCACTTCACACAATATACATTCACCATACCTCGAACTTTTTTATGTGGAACTATAGTAGTGAATTTGCAACCAGTTTGAAAAATACCACAACAGTCTTCGATGCTGTGACAACGGGGGCTATGGGAGTGGTGCAACAGTATGTAGCTTTTTGCAATAGTCTCCAAATATTGATATAATGAAGGTAATTTGTCTTGTACCAAACTCAGAGCGTACTCAGTCCAACACCATCCCCCAAGGAATAATGAACTCAAATGCAATTGCAGTCACAGTGTTGGCCATAACACCACGCTTCCAGCTGCACCAGCCTTCCAGCACATAGTCGCAACACTTCCTGGCATCACATGACCATTCCATGCAGTAGCTGGCTCCAGTGTTCACAGCAGGAAAATAAATGCCTTAATGCAACAAATCGACCCTTCAACAATCCCATTGCATTTAGACTAGTGAATTCAATAATGCACAGAATCTTGTAGGGATGAGATAGAGAAATCACCCGCACATGGTATAGGATGCAAAGAAGGTGACAATTCTGCAAAAATAGGCAAAAAATGAGGGAGTTACAAAGGGAGGAAAGCTAAAATTACAACTGGCTCTGATACCATGTCAGGCTAGGAGGTAACTCCTCGAATGATATTATATTATTCATCTAGGTTACTGATTATTATATACATGAGGGAGTGACTGTTGAGTTTCATCTCCCGATGACTCTCCAATTTCTCTATTATGTATTTACACTATTTAAAGTTGTTAACCCAATCCCTATGATTAGGTGTCAACATTACATGCATAAACAACAAAAAAGGAATAACAATCTTGGATTCTAGAAGGAGTTAACCCTTGATAGTATAAATTTTGATTTAAATACATGGTTGTGCCGTGATGAACTATAGTAGATATAACTCATAATTTGAACCTCCTCATAGATGCCCTAATTAGTGAGCTTGGGTTGTTAGGAGAAGATGTGGATTTTAGCTCAAAGGTTATCTTGAAGGTAAAGTTAAAGGATCAATATGAACCAAAGAAAGAGTCTACGAAACATTAAAAAGAGAAGTTGAGTTCGAGCATTGTGAACCATCCATTGTTCTCTTTAAGATGGAAGTGAAGGAAAACATTGAACCATATCAAGGTGGGATAGATGATTTGAAAAATCATGGGATAGTAGTGGCACCATTGTACATCTGGCATAAGTACTTTCTCTTGAATATTATAGAGACGAAAATGCACACTGTATGGCTCACTAGAATACTAAACCTTGCAAGGAAACCAATGCTGCGATGAAGACCTCTTAGTTTTAATCGTTGGCATACTTGGGCACAATGGCGCCAGATAAAGGATAATCTTTGTTGACCCTGAAGCCAAGCCATAATATGAAAAAGTAGAGGATGGTCATTACGAATTTAGTTCTTCTGTTGAATGAAAGACCTAATGATATGGAGGCAATGAAGTAATACTGGTAGTACTATTGTTGGGGTCGATGTAATAAATGCTAGAAAAGTACTCCCAACCACCTCATTTAACAACTGACAATAGCCAATCTCACAAAGTATTCAAGAAGATGTTGTGTATCAGTTGGAGGAATGAGAAGTCAATATTCAATAGGCCCAAGGACAGGAAGTTGATTGTTTTTATGCGAGGTTCTTACTGCTAGAAAATTAATTTATGTGACTCATCGCCATACGTTGCCTTTATGTTTTTAACCTTTCTTGAAAAAGTTAGATTAACCAGCATATGAAGTTTCTAATTTTTTGAGGGAATATAATCACATATGTCTTTTGAATTAAGTGAGCATTGAGTAGTTGAGTGAAGTTTTAGAGTAGCATTGAAGCTTTCACTGGGGATTGAAGGTCTGTAGACAAGAAGGAGGAACTAGAATAAGTAGTTTCACAAGATGATACAGTCCGTTATAGTACATAACCAAAGTGTTGTTAAAGTGTGTAAAATTTATGTTTTTCGAAGGAGTAAATGAGTTGAAGTCTCATTATTTATCTTGGTAATTATTTTTCCCTCCTAAAAATATTAATTCATTCATATTTCTAGTTTTACTATGCATCCCCTCTTGTTACTTTGTTTTACTCTATTTTATAGTGTGATGTTACTCTATGCTATTCTGAGCTATTATTGTGTGTGTTGTTACTATGTTATTGTTGATGGTGTTGGACCCGCCAACATGTCAGGGGATCTCCCCGATAAGAAGTCCCAATTAGTCCTCAGACCATTTGGAGTAGCAGTCGCAACAATGGGTAGTAAATCTATGCCATGACTGTGATAGTGCGCAAAGGTAAGTGTGATATATTTGTAGAAGTAAGGGTGTGACATTGCAGCAAGTCAAGTGAGATGCATGGAGGTTCTAACACATGAAGGGGAAAAGGAAGTGTATCCCTTAGAAGCCTGTAATAGTATGCAGCCTGAAAGGAACACATGAGCTGAATGACGTAACAAGTTGGAAAGAAGAATAGTCCACAATCCAAAGTGATGGGTTAAACCAACAACACGATTTCAACAAGATTCATACAATGATATACAAAATAGTTCGTAAACGAATGCGTAAGTTAAATAACATACATTGCTAAAGAAATCAGAATAGTCTAACTACAATTACAACATATGAATGAAAACGTGATGGCTATATATATATAAACTGAATGTTCCATCCATAGACAAACCATTGACAGCCACTATCCCCAATAGTGGAACATTACAGTCAACACCACCTGCTCCTCCAAAGAGATGTACTTACTCTGCACTGTGGAGCAGCCAAGGCTCATCACAATACTCTCCAAGCCTTCTCTAAGCAATGCCTAACCAAATTCTTGGCTCTCAAAAGGTTTTACTATGAGTTATAAGGTTCTATATAAAGCAAAGGGTGGGGTGATCCTTGACATTCCCCTTTGACTCTTGGACTACCCTCATGACTCTTCATATTACATAGTGATCGCTCACATTCCACTAATGACACTTGAAAATTCACTAACAATACATTTACAATTATACAATTCCCACATATAATCATGTGGGACAAAATAGGCTTGAGTCAGCCAAACAAGACAAATAATATCACTCGAGGTCTCAGGAAAGACGTAATTGGTAAGCGCAAACGAAACGTCAATCCGAGTCCAGATGATGAAGTTATTGCTAGAAGAAGGATGCTTTAACCCTTAAGAAAATGAGGAATTTCCTTTGAAAATGGGTCTTAAGCCTTTAAGGCCAAATCACAATCGGAGGTTGCATAGAGGCAGAATAAATAGCAACGAAGTGGAACCCCTGATCTCCGATCTTTGATCAAATTAGAGTGGCGAACCGGAGGCAACCTAATCGGGGGTCACATATCTAAGTGTATATTAGTGACCGGGCAGTGTAATCGATAATCAAAAAAATCGGTGTGATCGGAGCAATACATATACGGGACACCGATGCGATTGGCTGACGCAGATATCAGTGATCAGTGGTAGGCATTTCCCCGTCAATAGGCCCTTGGAAATAGCGATATGCCGATTGCAATAACAGGCCATCCTCGATAAATAATATGCACCCAATTTAATGATTTTTGAAATCCGGGTGAATGGTTTTGGGAGGAGTTTTTAGTGTTTTTCAGGATTTTGAAGCCTTATCAATGCAACGATAAAAGGGCCATTTTAAGAGGTGGTTGCGCTTTCCAATCCTTCCACTCTACTGACCTCTGTTATGAACCAGGCAAGCCTCAATGTACATGGGATTCTGTTTGAAACCCATTATAAAACCCGATTGATGGAAAAATGGGTAGGGCATTATTTTTGGAGCAGCACATTGTTTCATTGGCAGGAGGCCGAGAGTGCTATTTGTCTGGGTCTAGATAATTTTTACATAACTCCAGCCCCTTTCATTGCTACGGACACATTGGTGCTACGTACCTCTCCATCTCAGACATCCATTTCATAGCCATTTTTCAGATTGAAGGTATATGCTTCTTGTCGACAGTTGATGATTGTAAATTATCTTTTCTTTCATGCCATTTTAATAAGAAAGGCCTCCCCATTATTGAGCTGGGCCCAGAGACGTAGTCCGAATTTGAGGAACTCCATTATCAAGCCTTGTTGTCTTCTTTTGATCCTTTTTATGTGTTTACTTCTTCTTTCCTTATGTGCACATTTTTGTGTTAAGCTTCAATTTTGCATCTGATTCTTTTCTATACATCTATAAGTGAAAACATCCTAGATCAAGTGGTATTAGAGCAGGTCTTTTTAGATGTGAATTGCATGTTTTCATGCTAACAAGAGGCAGGCTTCAAAGAGGTGAAGGGAATCTAGAACCTTTCAATTCAGAAGCAGGGCATGCACCTCGAAGGAGAAACATGGCAGAAGATGAAGCTCATATTGAGGAGGAGTGTAATTTCAGAAAGGCTTTCTATTCAATGGTAGAGAACAACAGTTAGCTGGTTTTAAGACTGGAGAAAGTAGAGGAGATAAATCTAGAAGGACAAGCTTAAGCACATGGGAATGGTGGAGAAGAACCCCCTCTTTCTTCTTCTGGTAGTGAAGGCTCTCCTTCCTCTCACCACCATAATCAGATAAATCCAAAGGATGTAGCTAAGAAACCATTTTTTAAGTTAGCTGTTAAATTTGATATTCCTTTGTTTAATGGTGAAAGCAACATAGAGAAGCTTAACAATTTGATCAGGCATATTGAGGTTTACTTCAGGATTTAGTAAATCATAGAGGACGAGGTGAAGATCCAGCTGGCCTCTCTACGGCTGGGCAACACAGCTCTCGTTTGGTGGGAGAGAAAATTGCAGAGCAGTAAAAATGTAGGTAAGATCTTTTCCTCGTGGTCTAATTTTAATTCTACATTAAAGGAACAGTTTTATCCCTTAGGATACAAACAAAAAGATTTGATCAATTGGAAATATTTAAGGCAAGGCAAATGGCAGGATGTTCAGAGTTTTACAGAAGAGTTTAGGAAGCAAGCACTGAATTTGGGTATTGCACTTGATGCACCTGAAGTTTTAACTAAGTATATTGGCTCACTGCATTGTTATATTAGGCATTCATTGTTACTGTTTGAACCAAACACTATTTATTCAGCCAGCGTGAAAGCAATTCATATTGAGAACACGGGCAAGAATTAAAGAGAGGATCAGTCCAGAAAACCAACATTCAAACCTCCCAATGGAAAATCCAAAGCAAAATGGAAAGGGAAGGAGAAGAAAACTGCAACAACCAAAGAGGGAGAGCGACCTTATTGCCATCACTGCAACAAGGAAGGCCACGATGATGATCACTGTTGGAAGCAACACCCAGAAAAGTGGCCAAAGAAGTATGGAGGAAAAGGGAAGCATAAAATAGTGGCAGCGGCACAACAAGACCTTGGATCAGATTTAGGAGATGAAGCACTGATCACAGCAGCAAGAATGAAAAGTACCCTTACAACTCCTGTTGATTCTAAATAGCATGAAAGCACCAGTTCTGTAGATGAATCCCTTTCAAATGATAGAAAAGGAATTGAATTATTTCATATCAGAGTTGTAGTAAATCATACTAAGGTTGAAACTCTATTTGACACTGGTTCCCAAGCAAACTTAATTGTAGAATCCCTGGTAAAGAAGCTTGGATTAGAGACAAAACCACACCCAAAACCTTACCGCTGGGAAGGATACATGATAAAGCAAAATTGAATGTAACCCAGTAGTGCAAGGTCAAATTTTTTATTGCGTCTAAGTTGGGAGATGAAGTAGAGATGGATGTAATACCACTGGATATATGTGGCATGGTATTAGGGAGCCCATACCTGTATGACAAAAAAGCAGTCTTTTTCACCATTAGAATAAATATCATATCACCAAGGATGGGGTAGAATACATCGTGTGGGCTCATCAAAGTAAGATTAATGCCAGCCTTGTAAGCATTGGGAAAATGAAACGATGGATGAATTCCAGTAAAGCATGCATGCTTATGGTCGTAAGGGAGAAAGAGGCTGAATTTGTCAATGCCTTCCAGGGTTATGATGGGAAGCACAAACAGGATTTAATGGAATTAATTTCCAATTATAATGAACTGTTTCAAGAGCTGAAGGGACTACCTCTGAAAAGGGAAATCCAACATGAAATCCACTTATTGCATGATGCCCCTCTGCCAAATATTGGCATGTACAGGATGTTGGCGATTGAAATGGAGGAGATCAAATGGCAAGTGCAAGAATTGCTAGACCAAGGCGTAATCAGGCCAAGCTCCTCTCCATGCAGTTCGTCGATTCTTCTAGTGCAAAAGAAAGACGAAAACTGGAGGATGTGTGTGGACTACCGTGCACTCAACAAGATAATGGTGAAAAATCACTATCCCCTCCCATGCATAGATGACTTATTAGACCAATTAAAAAGTGTTGTCTATTTCACAAAGTTGGATTTGCGTAGTGGCTATCACCAGGTCAGAATTGTGGAGCAGGACGTGTAGAAAACTGCTTTCAAAACCAAGCAGGGGTTGTTCGAATGGATGGTGATGCCATTTGGGCTTTGCAACGGTCCAGCCACCTTTATGCGGGTTATGAATGGTATATTTCAGCCTTTCATTGATGAGTTTGTTCTCACTTATGTAGATGATATATTAGTTTTTAGCAAAAGTTGGTTTGAACATGTGGGTCATGTAAAGAAAGTGCTTGATGTGCTGAAAAAGGAAAAACTCTAACCTCATCAGGATGAACACTTTCAAGTGTCTTTGTCAGCCACTTTGGGGGACCTTTTTGAGATGGTCCAAGCTACTCAATTGATTAATTTGGGACTGAATCAAGATTGAGTCTCCCAATTCTTTGAATCGCGTCACTCAAAGTATCATCCGTTGTTGGAGTTTCATGCGGGGGAGAGAGTGCTTCAGAAGAAGTTTCCACAAGTTGATCTAGTATAAGAATCCCCCCTTTAAGATGTGGAATGTGATTATCAAATTCTTGAAATGATTTTGCATTTGCGAATTTATCCAAGCGATCAAGTTGCCGCTCAACAACACTGTCAGTTTTGGATGATTCAAGAAAGATTACATCTCTAGATACAAAAAAAAAATTATTGACTTCATCAAAGAGATAGTAAGCTTTGGAGGTGTTTGAATACCCTAGGAAGATACACTTACGACTTCTGGCACCAAATTTGTTTATATGTAGCTTTGGTATCAAGGCATAACATGTGGAACCAAAGACCCTGAGATTCTTTACCGAAGGAATGTGTCCATACCACATTTCATAAGGAGTCTTGTTTCTAGTAACATTAGATGGACATCTATTCTTGACATATACAACACATAGAACTCCATCAACCCAAAACATCAATTTTACATTTTTGAAAAACATCATGGAGCACATCATATTTAAGATTGTCCTATTCATTCTTTCAGCTACTCCCTTCTGTTGGGGATTATAAGGCACAATCGTTTGATGGTTGATCCCATGTTGGTGAAGATAGTTTTCAAATTCATTTGAAGTGTATTCTTTTCCATTATCAGTGTAACTAGAGCCAATATGAGATTGTGCATCATTTTCAATCCATGTATGAAAGTTCTTGAATGTTTGAAAAACATCAAATTTGTTCTTCAATAAATAAACCCAACACATTCTGGTGTAGTCATCAATAAATGTCATCATATATTTATTTCCATTTGCGGAAGGAATAGACATTGGACCACATAAATATGAATGAATGAGTTCAATTTTTCTATGTGCTCTCGAAAGTGAATCATGAAAAGACTGTTTGTTATGATTTCTTGGAATGAAAGCATCACATTGCTTAAATTTCCTAGGAATTGTTGGCAAACCAGTAACACCATTTTTCTTCATCAAGAAGAGGTTGTGATAGTTCAAGTGTCCAAATCTAGCATGCCATAATAAAGTTGATGGAAATGTACCTTCATCATAATGAGAATTGTATAGGAAATTTTGTGCACGAGCAGATGTATCCTGCATCTTGAGAAGCCTTTTTTATTTCATCCCACTCATGACAAGTGAGTGGTATGATGCTTTTCTTACCTCAACCTTGCCATCAAACATGTGAATGGAGTGTCATTGTTGGCAGTGTGGACCAAGGACAACGCATTTCTCCTCATTTGTGGGAGATATAAAACATGATGTAGAAGAAAGTCTCAAAGACTAGGTAATTTAAGCCTGATTGTGCCAATCCCTCATGGCTTGAGTTTTGATTTTTCTGCAAAGTATACTGCTCAATCGACATTGTTAGTAAATTATTCAAAAAAATCTCTTCTAAAAATCATGTGGAAAGTTTCTCCTGAATCAAGTAACGAATCATTTTTCCAAGAAGCAAGCGAACCATTAAATAAGTCTTCATTTACTCCAATATTAGAGTGTGCCACAACATAGTGAGCAGATTTAGGTGCTTTACCTTTCTCTTTGTCATTTTTTTTACCTTTGGGTTGGTTTCTTTCCTGCTCAATTCTGTCCCAAGGCAACTTTCATGTGGATGCATCATGTGATCCATCTCTTTTGCAATGTATGCAATGTCTACCCCCCTAGTCTGTGAAATTTCTTCTTCCTCTTCCTCTTCAACCACCGCTTCCTATGGAAGAATCTTGAGCAAGATTCTTCTCTCTATTTGTAAGACACACAACCTCTTCAGAATACTGAGGAGCTCTCTTCTTCCCAAAAGCTTTCTCCCTTTCCACATTTTTTCACAAGGGATTCAAAGGTAATATCTTTGAGGCTTTTGTTTGCTTGCAATGAATCAAGATAATTTGAGTAAGTGGGATAAAGTGCCTTGAGAAAAGCTGTCATAGGAATGTCCAGTTCAACATTAGTGACTTTGTTATCATGCATAATATATTTCACATTTGATGCAAGAGAAGGAAGATCATCATTTTGTGATTCAAGGCTTAACAATTTAATCTTGAGTTGAACAACTTCATGTGTAGAGTGTGAGTCATAGAGTTCCTTCAGTTTTTCTAAGGCTTTGAAAGCATTTGAAAATAGTGAAATATGGTGACTCACCTCTTCATTTATTGATGCAGCAATCAATGCATAAGCCTTTTTGTTCTTATTTTCCCAAATGGCGAATTCATTGTCTGAGGTAGGCTATTATGGCTCTTTGTCTCCATCTCCAACTCACACTCCTTTCCACATCTCATTAAAAATGATAGTGTGATTAATTTTCCTTGACCATTCTGGATAGTTCTCTTTCCTAGAGAGAACTACTCCAACAATAGATATTAGTGAATGCATTCCCAAAAGAAATATCTGCTTTTGATTTCCAAAAAAACACAACCTTTCTAGATATCTTCTGTTTAGGTGGAAAATAATTCACTATATTAATACTTTTAATGTAACATATATTCCTCCACTCACAAATATATTATATGATGGTTTCAACATATAAACCATATAATATATATCCGAAAAAATACCATTCAAAATTCTCATTCTATTATCACCATTCAAAAATCTCAAAAAAGTTTAATACCACCACCATTTTCAAAGTATTTGAATGCGCTTCACACCATATACATTCACCATACCTCGAACTTTTGTTTGTGGAACTGTAGCAGTGAATTTACAACTAGTTTGATAAATACCCCAACAATCTTCGATGATGTTGCAATGGGAGCTATGGGAGTGGAGCAATAGTATGCAACATTTTCCAGTAGTCTCCAAATACTCACATAATGGAGGTTCATTTAGTCTTCTACCAAACTCAAAGTTTACTCAGTCCACCACCATGCTCCAGGGAAAAATAGACTCAAATGCAGTTGTAATCACAATGTTGGCCATAACACCATACTTGTAGCTTTTCCAACCTTCTAGCACACAGTTGCAACACTTCCTGGCATCACATGACCATTCCATGTAGTAATTGGCTCCTGCCTTCAGAGTAGGCAAAACAATGCCTTAATGCATCAAATCGACCCTTCAACAAGGGATAAGATAGAGAAATGACTAGGGTAGGTGTACAGGATGCAAAGAAGGTGATAGTTCTGCAAAAATAGGCAGAACATGAGGGAGTTACAAAGGGAGGAAAGCTAAAATTAGAACTCCCTTTGATACGATGTTAGGCCAGGAGGTAACTCCTCAAATGAGATTGTATAATTTATTTAGGTTGTTCATTATTATATACATGAGGGATTAACTGTTGAGTTTCATCTCTCAATGACTCTCCATTTTCTCTATTATTTATTTACACTATTTACAGTTGTTCACCCAATCCCTATGATTAGGTGTCAACATTGCATGCATAAACAACAAAACAAGAATAACAAACTTGGACTTTAGAATGAATAAATCCTTGATAGTATAAATTATGATTTAAATACATAGTTTTGTTGTGATGAACTATATTAGATATAACTCATAATGTGAACCTCCTCATAGATGCCCTAATTAGTGAGCCTAGGTTGGTCGGAGAAGATGTGGATTTCAGCTCAAAGGTTAGCTTGAAGGTAAAGTTAATGGATCAAGAATAACCAAAGAAAGAGTCTAGGAAACATTAAAAAGAGAAGTTGAGTTCGAGCATTCTAAACCATCCACCTTTCTCTTGAAGATAGAAGTGAAGGAAAACATTGAACCATATCAAGGTGGCATAGATGATTTGAAATTAAATCATGGTTGCAGTAGTGAGATGTGATATTTAGAGTTTTATTTTCAATAATAGTGACACCACTTCCACTCCATACCATAGTAGTGGCACCATTGTACATGTGGCATAAGTACTTTCCCCTGAATACTATAAAGATGAAAATGCACACAAGTACCGCTCACTAGAATCTTGAACCTTGCCAGGAAAACACTGTTGCGATGAATTCCTCTTAGTTTTTGTTGTTGGAATATTTGGGCACAATGGTGCAAGATAAAGGATAATCTTCACTGACCCTGAGGCTGAGCCATAATATGAAAAGGTAGAGGATGGTCATTATGACTTTAGTTCTTCTTTCGAATGAACTATCTACTGCTATAGAGGCAACGAAGTAATACCGCAAGTAATATTGTTGGAGTCAAAGTAATAACTGCTATAAAATTACTCCCAACCACCTCATTTAATAATTGACAACAACCAATCTCACAAAGTACGCAAGAAGATGTTGTGTATCAGCTAGAGGAAGGAGAAGTCAATATTAAGTAGTCGCAAGGATTTAATGGAAGGATTCCTTTGATTACTAAGATTGTTATCCAAAGTCTTAGTACTATCTTGAAATCTCAAGTGTTTGTCCTTTTCTACTAGCTTAACTTCTAGAGTAATTGCCTCAACCTATTTTTCTCCTCTTGTCTTTTCCAATTGAGTTCTCAACTCAATGATTTCCTTTTTAAGCCCATTTCTTTTTCTTAAAATACTTGAAGAATCTCCCCATATCGTTTGTTTTATTTTTCAAGATCGAATTTGAGAGAGATGACTTCTGCTTCAAATCTTTCACGGTAACTGGTTCTTTCTTTAAGATCCTCATTTTTTTCATCCTCTTCATTCACTTTATTTCTTAGTGAGGTTACTTCATCCTGTAGCCTTTGACATTGATTTTCCTTTTTCTTGCACTGCTTCCTCATTTCTTCTTTAATTTAATTTCCTTCTTCCAAGTGTTTCTTTAACTTGAAAATATCTTCTTTGTAGGTACAATCCCTTTCATCGAATAATTGATGTGACTTTTGATGATCTCTATTCTCATTTGCGATCCTTTCAATTTCATCTTCTAAGGTTATCGTTCTAGAATCTGATTTTTCTGTATAATGAATATCTTCACTTTTAACCAATAGGGTAATATCAATAGATTCATTATCATCATCACTACATAATATGGAAAATGTGCAATCATTTTTACAAAGGTCACCATGTCTACTATCTTTACTAGCTTCTTCATTCTTGATCACTAGAAAGTGAGGTGTTCATGTAGCTGAATGTTTGTTAACATCAATAATTGTCACTTCATCTCATATATTTATTTGGCAATTTTGTTTGACTGATTTCTTCCTTTGAACTTGCTTCTTATTTCCCATTGTCCTTGATCCACTCTCATGTGCTTAAACTTCTGTTGGAGTGACCTGCTCTGATACCAATT
>APFE030520886.1:0-10168 GCA_000404065.3 Pinus taeda | reverse complement strand
TTTTTTTTTTTTTTTTTTGTTCCTCTTAAAGGAACCACGGTTTTTGTGTGCGGAAGTTCTTTTTCTGTCCCTATTAAGGAGCAACAACTATTCCATCTAAGGAAAAACACTTTTTGAGTGCATTTTTTTTGTTTTTTGTGTGTGTGTGCTTTATCATTCAGAGGATTTTTGTGAATAATGGTTCATTTAAGGCGCAACTATACATTTATGCAAGAACACAAAAACTAGAGGATGCTAAAATCAACAAATCAAAGAAAAAATGTTATCTTTAGAGAAATCGTTTGGAATCAATAAGAAAAAAGAGGAAAGGACAACTATTTATATCACTTTGCTGTCTTTATTTTCACTAAAACCAATTTGATTGATTATTTTGATCATGTTGGTTCTTTCTTAAATCTTCATAATTCTCTTTGATCATTATTATTGAATAAGAATAAGGGAATATTTTTCTCTATTGAGATGTTCAGACTTCTTCCACCATTCCTACTCTTAAAGAGTGTTGAGCCATCCTCTATATATAAAGAGGAAATTGCTATATAAAATAAAAGACAAAAAATAGAAAAATATATATGTATATTTTTGCTAACATGATTTGTCAAATGAAGGATAGGGGGTCTCATCAAGAGCCAACCTACCATGATCATAAAGAAGCAAGTGAAGTGGCATTCCCACTATGGCCACCACACTAGGGATATGATCCAAGAGGCATATCAGAAATGTAAAAAAGTCCTTGGAACAGGAGGTCTCATTATGAGTCGGCCTGCCCACCTTTCACTCCTTCCTGGTGAATGGCATTGTCATTCATTTGGTTACCAAGCCAGCAAAATGACCTCCATTCTGACATCACACAGTACATTCCTAAGCATACACAAAGGATTATGGTTCCAAGGGTGAAACAAGCAACTCTATCAAGGTTACGGACTCCTGTCGGCAATAGAGCTCTACTGATGGTGTTGAAGTCATACTTTTCATACACCAATAGTCATTATCAACCCTTTTTCTTATATCTTTATATTGATTTCAGATAAGATTATGTCATATAACCCTTTCGAACCTTTTATACATGAAAAATCATTTATAAATCAATCATAATGGTTAAAGTGGATAATGACCACATAAGAGCTTTTACTTACGTCCACTATCCTATCCTCTATTTTTCACATCATTTCACGACATTTCCATATCTATTTGCGATTTCCATCACAAGCCTTGATTTCAGTAATCTGTTTATTTTTGTAATCATGTTATGGATTAATATGCAGTTCCTTTATTTTACTGTATGACTGTAGTCCAGCATGCTACTCCTTTATTTTCCGGCTGAGGACTACCTATCACATTTCAGGGGAGCATGGGTGATCTCTATAATACGCTGGAATATGTGTCAACTCCTTATTTGGAGGTACTATGACTCCATCAAAACTTAGGAATAGAAAGTTTAATAGTATTGATATTTCCCAAAATTCACAGCTTGTTGTTCCATCGTCATTTCTATGTTTTTGCTCTATAAATATAAGCAGTGTGCCAAATCTTGAAAAACATGTTGTTCCATCGTCATTCTTATGTTTTTTATCTTTAAAAAAGTAACAATGTGCTAAGCTCGAAAAAAATGGGAGGCAAACCAATACACATTGAATCGCAGGTGTTAATGATCTCTAGCACTGCACACAAAATTTTAGTAAGAGCAGGATGGATTGCCTACCTTAACCGACTACAACAGTCTAATGAGACGGTGGCCATTAAATTTCTAAAAAATTTATAGGAAGATTGTTCCATGGTGAGGGGGAGGTAAATAACAGTAACAGATGCGATAATTGCTGAAGTATCAGGACTGCTAGCTAGCGGACCAGTATGGACCCAGAAAAAAGTGAGACTTTAAGATGCTATAACCATATTCCAGGACGAAGGATAGAGCCTTACTGTCAGAGGAAAAGGAGTCCTGCCTGCAACCCTGGGATAACCATGGGAAGAATTAACTAGGACTGTACAAAGCTACATCACATGTGATGGCAAAAAATACATGGTAAGACCATGCCATCTCATACTGTTAGCTGTATTAAAACAAAAATGTGCTATGAATTTGCCTGCATACTTAAAATTTTTACTGCATGATGTTGCTTGGAGTATAAGAAAATACTGTCATGTAGAAACAGTATAATTCATCATGCATTAATTTGGCTAATAGTTAGTTATAGTCTCTCTCAACAGTAGATTACTTGGCAGGAAGTGATATTCTCAATAGATGGGGGATTGGCCTTACCAGCCCCAAAACAAAAAAGAACAAATACCACATCAATGAGACTGCAGAAATGAAGATAGTCTGCCAGATTGGGGAGGAGGGGAATGTTGGGAAGTCCCCAACAAAATAATAGCCAACCATTAGAGATATACAACTCAGAGGATGAGCAACCCCCACAACTTGAAGGAGGGTAAAATGAAGAAGAAGAATTAGAAGAAAATGTTGAAGAGGAACTGGAAGAAGAAACTGAGCACTACGGCGAGGAAGAAGGGGAGCAAGCAGAAACACCCAGTGAAAGCCCATTACAAAACTCTTTGCAAGAAGATGAATTGGCCCAAATTTTGGCCAATATGGGGGAGTACATCCAGCCCCACAGCCCACTCAACCTTGATATTGAGGCAGGACCATCACAGGAGCACTTTGCTCACAATAAAAGTGTATATGACAAAAAGAATTATGAGGAAGAAGAGGAAAGACAATCATAGGAACACTCTTCTCATAGTCGGAGTGCATCTGAAGAAATGCATGATGATGAAGAAGTAGAAGAAGAAGATGCCTAAAAATAGCAGATCAACCCAGGGTTTCCTCCCCTAAAAAACCTAATTAGGAGGACTATAACATTGAAGAAGTGTTCCAAGTAGAAAACATGGAAACAAGCTAAGGTGAGGGTACAATCCATGAAGAACGGAACCCTGGCCCAAGAAAAGAAACAAATGTTCCTTTGAAGAAAACAAATGAAATCCAAAGGCTGTGAAAGGAACAACAAAGGCTAATAAATGTAGTTAAACAACCCAGAAAATAAATATGGGTCCTAAAAATGGGGATAATCTCAAAAAGAACCCCTAGAATATAGGATGCAGTTACTTGGACAAAACCGCATAAAATAAAGACCAAAAGGACTCAAACCGAACCTATTATCATTTAGGACTGCAAGGAACAACATGCGGCTGTTACAAATGGAGAGGCGTAAATAGAGAGCACACCAATCTGTAATAAGGATGTCCGAATAGAGGCATTGCCCTCTAGCATCACGACTGACTGGACAGTTCATGAGAAGGAAACACAGACTATAGGAACCAAATGTCGCAATAAGGATATCTAGGTAGATCTCTATCCCAAAAATATTTTGATGAACAATGATATAAGGATAGTGAGACTTCAAAAAGATCTAGCACAGGCCCAACATATGATAGGAAAGCTCACAGAGGAAATTGTTCCTCGGGAGAAATATCAACAGTTAGAGCATCAAGTAAAGAACATCAATGCATCAGAAAGTGAGGCCTTCGATAGATGGTAGAGGGAAGAGGAAAAAGTTAAAAAGGTAACCAATAGACTAGACACAATTATGAGTCAAATAGATACCCTATGTTCTCTATATACTGATGTGCTAGCTTGTAGGGCACCTGCCAAAAATTATGCTTTGTTTTTGATGGAAAGGTACATACAATTAAAAATTAAGGCTGTCAAGGCAGGGGTGCTTATAGAGTTAAAAAATATTGATGATCTCATAAACTGCTGTAAACATTATGGGGTGAAAGTCCAACGATTTCTATGTGATTTTTACTTGCATAATCTTGTGTTGGACAGTGAAATTGAAGAAAACCCTATCCCTTTTGTGGGTGATATCTAGCATCAGGCATTCATCTCTTTTGCTGTTAATCAGATAAAGTTGCTTAAAGCCCATAATACCTTTTAGAGATTGGAGAACAGGCTAGATCTGTGGGTAAGGGATAAACTAAGAAACCCATTACAACTGTGGAATAAGCATAGAAGCCTAATGAGAAAGTAGGGTGTGATCCAGACATTGGGACCCATTCACATAATAGTTGTCCAACAAGGGGTAGAATACTTCCTAGCCATCAAAGACCTTGCCATAGTAGCATCTAAACTCCAATACAAGACTTCCAATCAGAATGTTTAGGATAGAGAGCCATTCAATTACGAAAATTTTAAGTTAGTTGTTGATCGTCTGGTTACCTATAGTAAGCTCATCTTGAGAGAGGGCCCGCATTGGTTAGGTTGTAGGTTCCGAAATCCAATTATCTGGTATCCTATACAAGGTATAGAGCCCTATATGAATTTCCCTGAAGGCAAGATAGGGCATATTTTTGAATTTTTAGCTAGAAATCATGGTTTTAGACCACTGCATGAAAATCCTTCTCCAGTCTATTCCCTAACTGCATTACATGTAAATTAAAATGTTTTCATGAGGGCATGAAAAAGGGTAAGTAGGGGGTGTGTTGATCATTGGAAAAGGTATGTATTTACCATTTATTTCTTTATCTTTTCCTTTGAATCATAGCTTCTTTACACTATAAGATGGAAATATGATTAAAGAATCATGGTGGAATTAAGGAGATTTGTGATTGATACACAATGACTAATTATTATCTTTTTCTACACAGAAAGTGAAGAAAATGGAAAATCGCTATTCAGGAGGAAAAGACAAAGCAAAAGCAATTGTTGTCCGTTTGACAGGAAGCCAAATCCAATTGAGGAAATCAAGATTGGAGCGCATGGTCCAGGAAAAGGTGGAGAAAATGCGACATCAATGCAAGAGGAAAAAACCATAACTGGAGATCAAAGACAAAGCGAATCCCTTAGGATCCTTTGATCCTGAGGGATCACTATTTCCAAGCTTATTGGTACTCTTGATACTTCTGCCTGGCCATTATAAAAAGGGGCAGCGCTGGTAGCCCAAGGGGCGGATATTATTGTTAATATGTAGAACTTACTATTGTACTCTTAACTTTGATCATCGAAATTCTTTGAGGAGTGATCGTTGTAACTCTGCCATTCATGATTAATCTATAATTCAGTTGTTGTTCCATTATCTGATCCTAGAGTAACCGTAGCACTGCTTCACTGGTGGCTAAGGGCCCGACCCCAGTGGATCACTTGCTTATTGTATTATTATTTTCCGATTACAGTCATGCATGATTTGATTTCCTTTGCATTCTCTTAATTCAATTTATTCAGTAATATTTCATTTCTGTACATTTCCTTGAATTGCTTTGTTATATTGAAAACGTAATTGGATAGCGATATTATTATTCACAACCGAAAATGTTATGTTGTTCATTCTGAAACAATATTGCTTTGTGTAATTCAGATTCTACTATTTATTTACAGTTGCTATCGCTGTTCATTTACAGATTGATATTGCCATTCATTTACAGATTGATATTGCTATTCATTTATAGTTGCGGTTGTTGTTCTTTTAACTACAATTCATGTATAATTGTACTGCAATTGTCGTTCCTTTATATCTGTGGTTAATGTCCCGTATGCTAGAATAATACCACTGATTCAAT
Organism: Pinus taeda; assembly: GCA_000404065.3. Classification (NCBI taxonomy): domain Eukaryota; kingdom Viridiplantae; phylum Streptophyta; class Pinopsida; order Pinales; family Pinaceae; genus Pinus; species Pinus taeda. The sequence continues at coordinate 4,618 of APFE030520886.1, read as the reverse complement.
TACTTTATATTTGCTATGTGTTTACACTTAATTCGGTTTGCCATTCCCTTATTAGATTGTTGTTCAATTTCTTTCTTAGTTAAAGATTTCTATTCAATTCCTTTATTAGTTAAAGATTGTTGTTCAAATCCTTTCAGTTAAGATTGTTGCTTAATTCATTTCTGTATATTAATCTTTGTTGTGTAATCTTTTCAACAGATTTAGTTGTTGTTCCTTTTCTGTTAATTGAATTGTTATTTCCATCATTTACTTATGTATGGATAGAAAGATCTACAACTGTAACAGACATTGACTACTGCTGTCTAGTTCTTAGATTGAGAACTTGTCTATGATTTATTTTTATTTGCATCAGTTTACAGGGGAAAGGGTTATCATTACTACATCATTGACTAATGATTGCTGTAGTTTATAGAGTGAATGATTTAGTTACAAAGCATTTAAGTTTCTTGTCATTACAATTAGAGTTTGTTTCCAGCATTCATTTACTTTTACTTTTTTAAGAACTATATTGCAAACATTACTCTTGAACAAGTGACCACCTCAGGCTGAGTACACTCTTGAGATAAAAAATCACACATGGATTGATAATTAATGTAGGGAAAATAGAGGTTAAAAGACATTGTTTTATCACTCAATAGTTGGGAAATGAAAAAATTATTTATCTGATAATATTGATTCAACCCCCCATCAATATTATTTCCAACAAGTACATTGTCTGGTCTTGGGGAAATATAAAGATGGTAGGCATAAGAACATCATGTGAGTTTTCGAAAAAAAGAATACATGTAAAATTTTCAATGCTTGTAAATGGAAAAATACATACAGTGGAGTGATTTCCTCTAGCTGTTCTATGAAAGGATCCAAATAAAAAAATGAATATGGCACCCTATACAAATAAATGGATTTATAGTTCTCTCTTTTCGTCATTTGTATAAAAATAATGAAATATGTATCCATCTCATTTTGAAAATATTAACACATTTTTATTTTATCCTGTTGAATCTCAAGGTTCAAACTTGGCCCTGGTGCTTATTAGACACCGACATCCTCCCTATGCCTTGGAAGGTTCTCTACAGTTTGGTGATCAATAGTATGAGTGAAGTTCTACCAAACCCCAATAGATGTATCACAAGTCTTCATCCTACCATGTTTTGATGGAATCGAGAAGTTTAACCAAATCTTATTCATCTAGAGGAATTGTGAATCACATATTAAGTATCTTGAGAGAAGGGAAACACAATTTTTATTAATTATCTAGCAACATTGATAATTCTTTGTGTACAAACATCTACAGGGAGGACCTTGTAATCAACATATTTATTCCTCGATATTCCTTGATTACAAGTATTGGTCGAGCCTAAATATAAGTGAGGCTACCAATTGAAAGGGCAGGGATTTTATATAAATAGGAATGGATTTATGCATGTTCCTGTGTAGAAGAAATCTATACACATTGATGCATTGGACTCATAAACACTTGGTATATTTGAGATTATCATTAAATTGGACCTTTCTATTAGTGGGTTCAAAGGTGTGATGTTTTCTCCAAAAGGACTACTATCATTCTTTAGCTTCACCTAGGAAGATAACCTATGTGATGTTAGCACAAAAGAAATAAAAAAGTGAAATTCCACTACAAAAATGTATGTATCTTTCTTTGCAAGGAGACATTCTAAATATGTGCACCTTGTTTTCTAGGTTTCACCTTTCTTTCATGTGGAGAGAATAATTACTTGTACCAATGTTCTTTGACATGTTAGAGTTCACTTTCTATTGTAAATGAGGAATTTCAGGTTAGTGTACAAAATAAACAATTCATAACTTTCTTGAATATGAATAATTTTAAGTTGTAATACAAACTGCTTTGTTTTTTCAGAAAATTTTAAAGCTTTAGTAACTATCATTAGAACTGAATACTGAATGGAAGTAAACTTTAAAACATCTCAAATTAATCAAATTATTAGAAATGGAGCAAGAAAAGGGAATTCTTGAAGAAGACTTTTAAAATGATATTTGACATCAATGGTTTAGTGCCTTAAATCACATTAAATCAAAGAATTCCATAATGCATGAAGTTACTGTGACTAAAATTCAGCACCCTATTGTAGCATTCAACAACCCCCCATTTTTTATAGTTAGTTGTCAATAGCTAATGGGGACAATTTACTTTTTATATTTTATTTCTTTTAATAAAGTTTTTGGTTTTAATAAATTTGGAGCATATTTGAATTAGTTACGAAGTTTAAGAAACATGAGGTTTTTTACTTATCAGAGCTTCTCATATCCAAGTTACAATTCAAAACATACTATGAGAATCAAAAACTCCGATGGACCCTACTCTCAAAATTCAAGTTATATAGGAAAATTTCATATCAGAGTTCTATTATATCATAACATTTTTTTAAAGTTTGTTACGATAAATATCCCCCCCAATAAATCTACTCCTTGATGCTTGCTTTATTGAAAGAGTCATATAAATGGATTTGCTAATATTTATAAAAGGATCACGTGCTTTTCCATAAAGTGATATTATAAACCTTCCTCTAGCCCCACATGTTAATATTTATTATAACAACACTTCTCATATCAGAGTTTTATTTTAATTGCATCTTTGATATCCTCTTCCTCCGATTTTCTTTTTAAAGCCTTTAATAAACCTTCCTCTAGCCCCACATGTTAATATTTATTATAACAACACTTCTCATATCAGAGTTTTATTTTAATTGCATCTTCAATATCCTCTTCCTCCGATTTTCTTTTTAAAGCCTTTAATATTTCCATTAGAACTCTTATACCAGAAGTATTCCATTCAAAGTATTTTATTAAACCTTCCGATATAATTCTCCCGATAGACCTCATGCCTCATTCATCATAGTTGTTTCACTTGAGAATCCCTCATGACTGTTTTTTTCTCGAAACTTTTTTCACATCGAATTTTAATTTATCATAACTCTTCAACATAATCCTTTGATATAATTCCTTTGATGAGCTAACATGGTAACCCCACGTGATTCCTCACTCACGCACTTAATGATTAATAATTTGGATTTATTGTTCTTGAAATTCTAAATTCCTTCTTTCATTTCGCCTCGATATTGTGAATATTTTCTTAAAATGAAAATATTACCATTGTAAATTCTACCCTTTGAGCTAAGTCTTGGCTAAACAAAGTATTCCACTGATATCTATGTTTTCTATGTAGGTAAGCTCTGATTCCTAAAATAAAAAAGAAATGTTGAAGGCAGGAAATTGTAAGAAGAAAGATACATCACAACAAAAATCCACTAATCCTTCAATAGAAGATATTGAAGGAAAGACTGTTATGCTAGGACCATTTTTGATACAATGTGTATTAAAGATTCTAGGAATTTTTCATGGGAACAAATGTACAAATTCTTCGAAAATGAAGAACCTAGGGTTACTTAGAGAACAATGACCGCTGATTATACCACCCCAGTTTCAAATACAACTTTCAGTGATATGGAAAGTTATTTTCTATAGAAAATTGTAACTAGGTCAAGACTTCTTCCCTAAACCAACGTGGTTTAGTGGGTTGTGGATAATCTAACTATTTTTGATAGGATAATTATTACAAGAAAGAAAACAATCATTGGATCTTTTACAAGTGACGATATGCAGAAAATATATCATATCCTTCAACCACAATGCAAATAGCACCAGGAATATGTTGAGGCATTTCTTAAAGAGCATGGACATGCATCTGAGCAAATTGGAGGATGGAGAAAGGACTCAAATAAACATAAAATATAAGAGAATGGTAAGTATGTTGTAGGATATCTTGTTGGTCCTTATTCCCAAATTTTTGCTATGCTGTGTAGGTTTCATGCATTACCAAATCTACATAAATTTCCTCATCAATGGGTACCTCTACTATATGGAGTTGTGGAAGGTTTTATATTTGATTGGGCCACTATTGATCTAGGTGGATGTTGGTGGCCACCCACCTAACCCATTTGGACCCCCACAACTGTCTCTTTCAGTCTTTTCAGTTTCCGTAATTGTAGCACAATTTACTATTTTTAGCAGTTTTTTCAGGTCCTGAACATCCGGAGCCGTTTTGAAGCCCTAAACGAGGTTTTTTGGGAAATCTGGGGGAACATGGGTCCATGGACCGATGTTTCCCTTCCCAAAGTGGTAGTTCTCGGATAGATCTTTCTAATGAGCTATCATACGCGTCAAACGGAGATCGTATGCCAAAGTTACGACCCCGGGAAATTGATGTACCAATTTACCCAAAACGGGGCCCACAATTTGGAATTTCATCTTCTAAGGTTAGGTTTTGGAATGTGAAGGGTTTTCCATTGTTTCTCAACAAAATAGGCCTTCGAGCCTCATTGTAACACAGTTCAGAATAGTTCAGAGGCATGTAGCCGCCACATCTCTTCTCAGAGATAAGCTACCATTGCCCTAACTGGTTTATTTTCAACTTTGTTTGTAAGCATATTTCGGTAATTTCCATTAATGAAATGAAGCATTATTTCCGCTGCGTCTTTGTTTATATGGTTACCTCTGTACCTTATTGCGTTCCTTTTTAAATCCAGATCAGTGGTATCAGAGCGGTATGCTTTTTCTCTGTTTTTCTTTGCATGTCCCCAAC
>APFE030520882.1:42539-55533 GCA_000404065.3 Pinus taeda | reverse complement strand
TGACAAAAAAAAAGTTATGATTATCAAATCCAAGAAGGACACTTACGCTAATTTTATGTATGAAAATAGTAACTTGGAGGAAGTGTCTTCCTACAAATACCTAGGAATTGATATTCATCACAAGCTCAACTGGAACTATAGCATTGAGAAAATGATTAATGGGCGATGGAAAGCTTATTTTGGTCTTGAAAATAATTTTAAAACGGAAAAACTCGTAATGTGGGATAGAAAGAAGTTCCTCTTTGAAAATTTAGTCACTCCAGTTATCTTATATGGATGTGAGGTTTAGGGTTGTAGCATCTCTAGAGAATCCTAGAGAAATATTGAGCAAATTCATAAGCGTTTTATAACATATAACCTCAAAATTAAAAGGAACACACCCTATCCTATTCTCCTTATAGAAGTGGGTCTTTCCCCTATCAAGGGCCTAGCTATGACTAGGCTTCTGTTGTACAAGCACAAACTCAATAACATAGGAGACCATAGACTTCATAAGCTAGCTTTAAATTCCAGCCAAAACCACCTAAGGCTCAAACGAGGTTAGTATAAAGGCACTAGCGCCTCGTTAAACCATTGAGAGATCAATGAGAATGTTGCATTGCAAAACATTACTAACATTAAAAATATTGTTACTTCTAAGTTCAAAGAAAAAATGTGGTGTGAGAAAGATTTAGCAGCTAAAAGAAAATTAAGATATTATAATGAGGTCATCAACCCCACCCTAGAATATCAAAATTATCTCTCTGTTTTAACTAGCTCAAAGAAGAAAATTAATATAGCCAAGATTAGAACGAACTCTCACGAGCTCCATAGTGAAACGAGTCATTGGGCAGTTCCTAAAACACCATGGATGGAAAGGTTCTGCCATCTCTATGAGAATACAAACATCAAGGATGAAAATCACTTCCTCTTAGAGTGCCCCACGTACAACCACATTAGGTCTCAGTTTCAAAATCTTTGTTGCAATACTGACGTTCCTAGCCTTTTACGTTGTCAAAATCACAATGAGCTCGGGAGACTTCTCTCCAAGCTTTTTGAGCATAGGAATAAAATCTTAAATCAAACTAAATAATTTGTTTCTTAGCCTTTTACATTGTCAAAATTACAATGAGCTTGGGAGACTTCTCTCTAAGCTTTTTGAGCATAGGAATAAAATCTTAAATCAAACTAAATAATTTGTTTCTTTAGGTCTGATAGACCAAAGTTTGGTCTCAATAGACGTTAACCATCATGATCATCATCATCAACAAAGCCAATTTATAGATTAAAAATTTCCATGGTAAAGTGAGAGTATATTTTGATGATTATTATGGATAGATGCCTATTAACATTTACTAAATTTAATAATAATAATAATAATAAAATTGTAAGCTTGATGGGACTACATCTTCATCATGTCCAACATATCACCCTGGAGGGGAATTGAACCAGTGACTTCACACCAACAAGAGTGCATTAGCCAAGTACCCAATCACTATATATCTAAGACCCCCATGGACTCATAAAAAGTTTTTTTGGGAATTGAACCAGTGACTTCACATCAAGAGGAGTGCATTAAACAAGTACCCAATCACTATCTATCTAAGACCCTAGTGGACTCAAAATAAGTTTTTTTTCACGTGAAGAAATAACACATGTAGCTCTCAGAGTTACATAGTCTTGCTTAAGAATGTAGGGACCAAACCTCCCCACCTAACTATTAGACCACACCAAAATCATAAGACTACTATATTTAATAACTTTAATAAATTAATTAATTATTTTTATTGTTATTATTATTATTATTTTAATTTAGATACATTATTTATCTTAATTTATTAATGTGGTATAAAATGAAGTAGATTAAAAAATAAGTCAATAAGTTTTCATACTCAACCTTTTTGGGGAGTTCTTCCAAATAAAGTATTATTTGGTTTTAATGTATGGATCTAGATCCTTAACGAAAATGTGTTAAGATGCGTTAAGATGGATTTTAAAATTAAAAAATTAAGTTTATTAATTTACTTTTAGAAATGGAAATAAAATTAAATTAGAGAAAAGCTAAAATATTTATAATATTTATTTTATTTGTATATTTATAAATAAATGATTGGAATTACATTTTTAATTATACAAGTAATTTCAATGGTTTTAGAAATTTTATTATTTCATCTAGATTGTACAATATTCATAATTTGATAATTTATTTAATTTTAATAGATTTTTTTTTAGTGTTTTATAAATTTCAATAATTTAATTAGAAAATTTAATATAAATAATTAATTTATCATATTTATATGTAACTATACATTGATCTTATTTTCTAAAATAATTTTATATCTCTGATAAAATGGGGCTATTTATAATAGTCATATAAAGAGAGTAAATATTTGTATTTTTATTTTTAAAAATAGGTACGGGGCTATTCATAATGGTCATATAACTAGAGTAAATATTTGTATCTTTATTTTTAAAAATAGGTACAATGAGGCTTATTGTAGAATTTGAAAATTTTGTTGTCATGAATGATGATAGGTATTTTGTTGTCATGAATGATGATAGGTACTTCAATATTTAAGATTTATTTTTTGTATCCTTTGATTTCCCTTGCTTTTCTTTATGTCAGTAGCTCAACCCCAAACTCTTTCTTTTATGAGAGAGAAAAAAAAAGTTTCTTTACTAGAAAAAGTTTGACTATTGTCCATGACATTAAAGGATTTGTATATCTTTTTAAAATATGAATTTCAATCCTCGAGGAGAATCATATTATTTTCTTGAATTTTATGAGTCAAAATTTACCTCTAAAATTTATTAGGATCTGGCTTAGAAAGATGAAGACTTTTTGTTTATATGGTACATTTTTTTTCCTTTTCATAAAAATTTGTATTCTTTTATCTTCCCATTAGAAGTATTCCTAATGGCTTTTCTAACAATCTTATTTAGCTATTATATTTTCATTTTTACAGCACACCCTCATAGTGAACCTGGCAATAGAAGTAGAGAGTGTTCTCATTACATAAAAATAAAAATAAAAAATAAAATAAACAATTAATAATAATGAATTATAATTAATAATTAAACCAGCCTAGATCTATCTTAATGTTGGATCTACCATGTTCCTAGAGGGATCAAATCTTTTTTCACTCTAAAGAAGGTCTACCCCTCGAGAAATTTGATCTCTCTAAGAGCTTAGTAGATTCAGAGTTAAGATGGATCTAGGTTGGTGATAAATGTCATCAATATTATCCTTATTTGTTAGAAGATTTAATTCTTTAGTCCTTTAAGAAAATATCATATTTATTTTGGTTGAAGAAAAAATTCTTTTAGTTATAAAAAAATCTCTTTTATGGGGATTTTGTGCATTGCAAAATCTAGAGTTAGTGTTAAGATATTAATATTCGTTTTGGTTGCATATGAGGATATGAAATATCACATAATTTATGATGTAGCTAACAAGCTCATCAATACAACTCATCCTCCCACATCAATAAACCATTGGAAATTATTAGGCCTTGAGAATTACAAAGTTTGATCAACTCATGACCAAAAGAATCCTCAACTGAAAGGGATTTTTTGTGAAACATAATTTGAAGAAAAAATTTACTTTTATGTAACAAGGTATGCTTCCAATTTTGTGTTTCAAATTGACCATGAGAAATTTTTTGTTTAATTTAGGGACTTTAGCTTCTTCATTATGTCAGCCTTCCAAAAATGATATAATATCAATTTCAATTGGCATCCAGCGTAACATGGGCTTATGCTTTATGGAAAATCAGAACGAAACTTAACATGGGCCCTTTTGCTTCATGGAAAGTGACAACACAATTTAACATGAGCCCTTTACAACATGGCCCTTTGCAACATGGCCCTTTACTCCATGGAAAGTCATTAATGTTCCAATATAATATATTGAGTGTGTTTATGGACAAGTTGTTTCAATTTGTGATTATTTTATAACTCTTTCTTTAAGAGTGCTACGGTGTCCTCGCATTAAAAATTTTGAAATTCAAAACTCTTTTATTATAATAATCTTTCTTTTTTCTTTTTTCTTTTTCCTTCTAGGAAAAATGCTTTCATTAATTCCTCAAAAATTTAGAGCATGTATTCCATAGACCCTCTACTCTCCCAGCTCCACTTTGACCATATTTTTTAGGCATGATAATAGTGCAAAAACTTAAAAGATAAGTCCATTTGCTACAAAAGCCCCTGAGACAAACTAACTATATTGCCCAGAAAACATACAGGACCAAAAAAAAAACCAACAATTACCATTTTACATAGGGGGGTTAAGAGCATGAGAAGCTCTTGGGACCATAGGAGGGCCATTCCCTTCATGAGCATGGCAATTATTATGAGCCAACCTTGTCTCAATCTCATCCAACCTCTCATTGGATCTGTGTTTCTTGTGGAAGAAAAAAGAAATGCGCTCCAAGATCTCTCCCTAAGTGTATTGAACATCATTAATATATACAATGGCTTCATTTCTATCATCAAACCTTTGTTGGAGAATGATGTCAAGAATGGCATGGATGTCCCTAAATTATTTTGCTACTAAGGCCAACGTTGGAGGTTGCGCCACACAACCTGGTGACTAAGCACATGCATGGGCCACCTCATCTTCCAAGACCACTTCCTCTTCTTTTTCTCGCTCCACCACTCATTTGGCCCGTTTTCTAGGCTCTCCATGAGGGTTGAATCTACGACGTGCTTGCCCAAGTTATCTCTACATGTCTACCAAGGACCATTTACACCAAATTTCTCCACCAGGGAGAAGCCCCACACACTTCCTCCTTGCCTATTAATCTCACCCACAAAAGGAACCATGACTACCCAACAACTGTAATATGCAGAGACTTAGTTTAGATACCAACTTTCAAACGAATTTACTAACTTGTCCAAGGGAAAACCCTCCCCGAGGGCTATCAAACAAGATAACCACCCGAATTTAGCACCCCAATGTTATGAGACACAACCTTTATTTAGAGCACCACCAACGCTAAAGGAAAAACTAGCCGGGGTGGCCCAATAATGATAAAAGACATATATCCGAGAGAAACAGAATAAGGATGGGTTCCTCCTCTTACCAAAATTCTCACACTAGTATGACAACTTTGCTCTAGAATGATCTCTATCTGCTGTACTTAGGGGTCCATAGCTACAACCTCATTCTTAGACACTCCCAGAAAATTCCCCCAACCTTTATCTCTAAGATCTTGCACCCCTCTCATTGATGCTTGAACAAGTCTGGCATTACACATGATCCACTCCTGACCATCTCCTCTTAATACCAAGGTGTCCAGAGTAGCAAGCATGCATAGATAAAAAAACTTGTGCTCGTTCGGCTAGAACAAAACCACTTAGCTAACCTCCCATACCAAGGAACCAAATGCAAAGTATGGTGTCTCACATAGCCAACATCCCATACCAAAGAACCAAATGCAAAGTAAGGTGCTAAAAAGACAGGCTATATAACATGCTAAATCCTTTCGATGGTTCTGAGCAAATGATGTCACTTGTTGAGGCCATCACCTTGCATATCTCCATGCGTCATATCGCTCTATTCGACGCACGCGAGAACAAGCTCCATACCACCTGCCAATCCTCCTCCACCATACTTGCCACTATCCTCACCCTAGCTAGACTTCATACTAAAAATTTTACTTCTCATTTTTAAATTGGTTATTTCTTTTAATAAATTTTCATTTCTCATAATTTAATTGTATCTTTTATAATATTCTCCCACATTATTTTATTCCCTATATGTTTTGAATGGTTTAGTTTTCATTTTATCTCTGAAAATTTATTAAACTATCACAAAATAAACATCCTAATGATAATACTTGACCATAAAACTATTAGAAAAAATTTACGAGGGCAGAGGATAGGAGTCTTGCTCAAAAAAATCGGTTGTGGCAAAGTCAACTTCAGTTGCGGAAAGGATATTGCAACTACACAAAAGCTTAATAAAACATAGAATTCACTCACAACAAAAAAGAGTAAAAGTAAATTGTTGCGGTAAATCTACTCATGAAGGTTTAGAACCACATGACAACATAACATACTTTGTATTATATTATAAAAAAATAGGAAAATACATTCGCATGATAAATTGGAGGCTGCTTCTCCAAGTAAAACACTAAAGACTTACTTCGATTTACACTTCACCCACCAATATTTCCTCCATGATTTTCTCCTCACTACCTCACAGAATTTCACCCTCTTTCACTCTCTAACTTGCCCAACATTACAAATGACTTTTACATCCATATTTATCTCAACATACAAATTTTACATTAATACATGACAGAGCAAATAATTAATTGGAAACACGGGTGATTTTACATAGTAATTAATTTTCTGATCTTGCAGGTGTTCTGGAGTGTGGGCAACAGCGGCGAAGTGAATGCTTGCCCATACCTATTTACAAAAATTCATTAAGCGTCATAAACTCTCTACGATGTTGCGAAATGGTCAGTGTTGTACTTTGCTCTGACTTCATTCCTTTCGCCTGCAAACAAAATCGCAACCGTGCAGTAGTTAACTGGGCAAGCATGATGTTTGTAAGTGTGTTTAAGGCAATGGTTAAGATTAATATTTCCAACACTCCCCCTTAATCACAATTTCCGCCATTGACAACTCCGAAACAATCTCTGAGATAAACAAAACTTTAACGTGCCAATGACTTTGTGAAAATATCAACAAATTGTTCCTATGACCTGCAGTTCTGCAACACAATTCATTATTGTTAATGAACTCTCTAATAAAATGATATTTAGCTTCAATATGCTTGGTCCTCTTGTGAAAGAAAAAAATTCTTTGACAATGCCATTGCTGATGTGTTGTTGCAAAAAATAGTTGTCATTCCCTCTTGGTCGCAGCGAAGATCCCTCAACATCCTTCTCATCCAAAGTTCCTGACACGTTGTTGTTGTTGCATCGACATATTCAACTTCTACTGTTGACAGTGACACTATTAGTTGTTTCTTGGAGGCCCATGAAATGGCTCCGAAACCCAAATGAAAAACATATCCTGACGTTCTCTTTCTGTCATTGACTCTTCCTACCTAATCACTATCAGTTTAACCAACCAGCCTGAAATCACTTGTTGCGGTGTACAAAATGCCATATTGTTTTGTCCCATTGGCATACCTTAGAATCCTTTTCGTTGTTTTCCAATGTGTTTCCCTGGATGTCTCCATAAACCTTGACACTAAACTCATTGCATACATTATATCTAGCCTAGTGGCAGTCAAATACATCAAGATGCCTATCATGCTTTTGTAGAATGTCGGATTGACATTGCTGCTGCAATCTTCTTTGCTCAACTTCAACCCCATGATAGTTGGAGTTGGTGCGGGCTTGTTGTTCTGCATTTTAAACCTCTCCAAAATGTCTGCTACATACTTTGCTTGAGAAATAAAATTACCATTTGTTTTTTTCTTTACTTCTATGCCCAAAAAATATCTTAACAACCCCAAGTCAGTCATTTCAAATTCATTCTTCATGACTTGTTTGAAATCAACGATGAGGAAATCATCACTGCCTGTAAAAATAAAATCATCTACATATAATACGACAATAAGAATCTTACCATCGCTTTCTTTGATGTAGAGGGTAGGTTCTCTAACACATTTGTCGAAACCATTGTCCAACAAGTAGGCATCTATCCTGTTGTACCATGCATGCGGTGTTTGCTTTAACCCATAAAGAGCTTTCCTCAACCGATACACTTTGTCGTCTTGGCCTTCTACTTCATAACTAGGTGATTGCTCAACATACACCTCCTCTTTCAAAACTCCATTTAAGAACGCCGATTTTATGTCCATTTGATACATTTTCCATTTATGTTGCGCGATAATCGCCACAACTGTACGCACTATATCCATCCTCATGACTGGAGGGAATGTATCTGCATAATCTCTTCCATGCTGCTGCTTCTATCCTTTGACAACTAGTCTTGCTTTGTGCCTTTCAATCTTTCCCTCAACGTTGCTCTTAGTCTTATAGAGCTACTTCACTCCAATGATATGTTTTCCTTTTAGAAGGTTCACTAACTCCCATGTGTCATTCCTTTCTATTGCTTATATTTCTCCTTCCATTGCCGCAACCCATTTTTCTTCTTTGACCGCGTCTTCGAAGTAGATTGGGTCATCTACATTGAAAAACAAAGCAAATAATGAATTCATACTAGCGCTTCTATCAACTTCATCTTTCTCATAAATTTAATTTAAAATTATGAATTTTTGTCTTCTTGTGCTTGCTGAAGATGGGCTTGACATGTCACTTGGTGTTGCGCTCTGCGGTGTGCTTGGAGAAGCACTTACTTGACTATGTGACATTGTCCTATTAATTTTTTATGGTGTTGCTTGCTGCCCGCTTTGTTGCGCTTGAATAGGAGTAGAGGGAGTCATTGTTTGTTTATGTCAATTCCTCTTTATCCTCATGTGGTATACATGCTTTGACATTGATTGTCTTCTCTAAACTTCCATCCCATGCTTCTTCTTCTATGAACTGCAGATCTCTATTGATTATGACCTTCTTGGTTGATAGATTGTAAAGCTTGTATGCCTTGGATTCATCACTGTATCCAACACCCTTGTTTTCCAGCTTCTTCCTCAACTCATCCCGGACATGTGCATATGCCACACATCCAAAAACTCTCATGTGAGTGACACTATGCTTTCTTCCACTCCATGCCTCTTCAGGAACTATGTTCTGGACACTTTTCGTTGGATATCTACTCACGATATATGTTGCACATGCAACAACTTCAACCCAATAATCATTTGGCAAATGCTTTGCCTTCAACCTACTCCTTGCCATCTCCATAATGGTCCTATTCTTCCTTTCCAATACACCAGTTTTTTGAGGTGTATTCCTTGTTGTAAATTGCTTGTGAATTCCATGCTCCCTGCAAAATCGAAGGAAGTCATTTGAGATGTATGTGCCACCTCTATCAGTCCTGAGGACTTTGATGTAGTGTCCACTTTGCTTCTCAACAAGAGACTTTTATATTGATAAAAGTGCTCAAACACTTCACTTTTATGTTTTAGGAGATAGACCCATGTCTTCCTCGTGTAGTCATCTATGAAGGTCAAATAAATAGTGGCTGCCATCAATTGATGGTGTCTGTATTGGTCCACATAAAGCTGAGTGGACAATCTCCAAAGGTGCCTTTGCCCTTACTCACTTTTCTATTGGAAATGTTTTTCCATGTTGTTTGCCCAAGATACATCCTTCACATAAGCTGTCCAATTTTTCTATGAGTGGCAATCCATTCACCATGTCTTTCCTATGCAACAAATTCAAACTTCCAAAATTGAGATGTCCAAACCTCAAATGCCATAACCAATTTTCTTCTTCGACCTTTGCTTGAAATTTTACTTGTATGACAACTACATATTTTCTTCCATCCCCTTGTGAGTTCATTGATAATTGTGCTTGTGCACCTTCTTCTTTCAAATTTGATCTTATATTTAAGGGAAACATTCTATTGTTTGTCATCTAAACCTTTGCAATAAGCTATCTACTTGGAGGTCTAGCCAAAATTGTGCACACATCATTTTTGAAGAAGACATTGTAGCCATTTTGCATGAGTTGTCCGATTCTTGTGAGGTTATGCTTCAGACCAGGGACAAAGTAAACATCTGAGATGTGCTTCTTCTCCCCCTTCATTGTTAGGATATTAAATCTTCATTTTCCCATGATAGAGACTTTCTCAATCTCTAATGTCACTTCAGATTTCACACTTTCATCTAGATTGGAAAACATTTCTATGTTCCCTAACATGTGGTTGCTACACCCTGAATCTAGATACCATATATCACTTTGTTTTTATTGTGCTACATTACAAGCTAAAAACATGATATCATGGTTCTGATTTTATTTTGTGAAATTTACACTTGGTTTTCTACTAATGTCATATTGTCTCTTTCTACATTCATTTTCATAATGACCATACTTCTTACAGTAATGACATTGAACTTGAGATTTATCATACCTCTGACCTTGTGCTTGATTTTTCCGTGGGCCTTGAATTGGATTTTGATTTCTGCCCCTTTCACTTGAGCTTGAAGGGTTGCTTCTTCCACCTCTGTGTGAGATTCTTCTTCTTCCTCTAGCATATGATCTTCCTCTGCCTCTACCTTGACCAAATGAAACTTGTGTCTTGAAGACATGCTCCAATGAGGAGCTTGTTGCTCTATTCAGTCTATGTTCATGAGAAATCAGTGATGCATGAAGCTCATCCACTGAGAACTGTGAGAGATCCTTTGTCTCTTCTATGGCCACAACAATGGCATCAAACCTTGTTGGCAGACTTCTCAAAACTTTCTCAACTATTCTCCTTTCTTCAAGTGTCTCACCATGAGACCCGATTTGAGTAACTAGCCTAATTACATGTGTAAAAAATGAGTCTACATTCTCAGACTCTTTCATACAAAGGGTTTCAAAGTCTCTTCTCAACATTTGCAGCTTTGTTGTTTTGACTTTTGCCATGCCTAGTAAGGATATCTGGAGGGTGTCCCATGCTTTCTTGGACTTCATTGCTGCTGCAACCTTTGCGAAAATACTTTCATGCACTGCTTGAAAAATGTAGAAGAGGGCTTTTGCATCCTTCTTCCTATTTCCCCTCAACAAATCCCTTTGTGCTTGAGACAAGGCATTGTATGCTGCTACATTTGCTGGTTTTGAAAACCATTCTCCACCAAATCCCAAATGTCTTGAGATGGGGCCTTCATTCCAATAATCATAATTTTCGCCATTAAACTAAGGTATCTGTGGATTAGTCCTTCATTGTAATAGTCCAATAATCATAATTTTCGCCATTAAACTAAGGTATCTGTGGATTAGTGAAGCTTGTGCTTGATGTTTCCATTTCTGAGTGTGAAAAAAATTAGTGAAGCTGTTTCCATTTCTGAGTGTGAAAAAAACTTTGCTAAAAATATGCTAAAAAAAACAATCTGCCCTCAAAACAATTTTAACTGCTAGTTTTACACTAACAAAGTTTAAAGCTCTGATACCATGTTAGAAATTTATGGGGACAGAGGAGAGGAGTCTTTCTCAAAAAATCCCTTGTGGCAAAATCAACTTCAGTTGCAGCAAAGATATCACAATGACACAGAGGCTTAATAAAACATAGAATTCACTCACAGAAAAACAAAGTAAAAGCATATGGTTGCGGTAGATCTACTCATGAAAGTTTGGAACCACATCCCAACATAACATACTTTGTATTATATTATAAAACATAGGAAAATACATTCTTGTGATAAATTGGAGACTACTACACCAAGTAAAACACAAAAGACTTACTGCTTCACTGAGTTGCAGAGTAATTTGTTGGGGAATTTTTCATGTAAAAATCCCAAAAACAAACATAAAATTCATACACAGAGACAATGCTCTGTTTTCACTCCACAGGAATTTTAATCACAGCGGAAACATAAAAAATTCTGACCAGCGAACTTAGTTTACACACCAAGGATTTATATTAAAAAAGAAATGCATTTACATATTTTAAACTTCCTCTCTCACAGAGGGATTCACCGCTTGCATTTCACCAAAAAAAATTACACAGGAGTTTTTACTCACGCTGCTGTGTTACTCCAAAATGCATATTCAGAACATTGTTTTCGCACTGTTGTGCTTCCCCCTCATTACATTCATTTACCAAAAATTACATTAATATATGACTACCAGAGAGAGGACTTATATCGCCATACTTCCGTAAAAAGAAGATAGTAAGAATTAAATGACTTTACTGATATTTTTCTATGCCCATACTCCCGCTCAGGAAAAATTAAAACTTCATCAAAAAACTTACCAACCACAGTAAATAGTATTTACTGTTTACTGAGATAAACGGCGGTAGAAAACTTTCACTTCACGTCAAATTTATTTCCCAGGCTTTTACTTCATCCATTATCCAATATGCTTTTGGAACTCTATCGGGTCGGGACTTCATCCCATGACACAACAATGTGCACCGATGGTTTCCCCCGATTCTGAAATCCTGATCACACATGGCCCGATACCTCCGAAATATATATTTTAATATATGCATAATAACATAAAAAAATATAAAACAAGCCACTCACGGACCCGAAATAACTTTAAACAAAATGATGAATACCCATCAGGTCCGGGATATCGGGTCTCAACATATCGCATGAAAAAGGCTCCCACTTGGTTTTCCCGACCCGATAATTTATCAAAAGGGATTAATTCCATCGCCGGGTCCGGCCCATCGGCAATAACAAAACTTTAGCTGCTATTTCGCCGATGCGATATCGACGATCTCTTATCACTAGAGTGTTCATCGCTGCTGCACTCCTTTGCCTATGCGCAGTTGGAATTAATTTTTCAACACTCCCCTTTAATTTCAACTGCTGGGCATTCAATCATACCCAAACATTTTCTTAAAAATTCAAAGCTTTTCTGATCCAGTGGTTTTGTCAAGATGTCTGCGACCTGTTCTTGAGTCCTGCAATGTTCTAGGACTATTTATCCATTGTTCACTAATTCTCTGATGTAGTGAAACCTTGTATCAATGTGTTTCGTTCTCTTATGAAACACTGAATTCTTTGACAATGCAATAGCTGAGCTATTGTCACAAAAAATCACTGTTGCTTTTGCCTGCTCTTGGCCTAAGCTCCTCAACATTCTCCTCATCCACACTGCCTGGCATGCTGCTGCTGTAGCTGCCACATATTCAGCTTCTGCTGTAGACAATGCTACAATGGACTGCTTCTTAGAAGCCCATGAAATGGCTCCTGAACCCATGTGAAAAACATAACCGTAAGTGCTCTTTCGATCATCAACACTTCCAGCCCAATCGCTATCAGTGTATCCAACCAAATCTGAATGTTCTGAGACATTATATAAAATTCCAAAATTTTTAGTGCCTTTGACATACCTCAAAATTCTTTTCGCTGCTTGCCAATGTGCTTCCTTTGGCCTCTCCATGAACCTGGAAATTAAACTAACAACAAACATTATATCAGGCCTAGTTGCTG
>APFE030520882.1:0-17909 GCA_000404065.3 Pinus taeda | reverse complement strand
AGGTACAATACATGTTGGGATTCATTACAGTGCCAAAGCAACTCCTCTATTAGTTGGTTTCACTGATTCTGATTGGGCTGGTGACCCTGATGATCGGAAGTCTACTGCCGGTTATGTCTTCACTCTTGGTTCAGGACCTATTACATGGGCTTGTAAGAACCAGGCTGCCATTTCTCTTTCGTCAGCAGAAGCAGAGTATCGTGGTGCCGTGGAAGCTAGTAAGGAAGCCTTGTGGCTTCGTCAGATCCTATCAGAATTGGGCTTTGAGCAGCAGCATCCGACTACACTTTGGTGTGATAATCAAAGTGCCATTCAGCTTTTCAAAGATCCAGTTCAGCATCAGCGCAGCAAACACATTGAACTTCACATGCACTTCATCAGAAAGCTCATTCATGACCATGTTCTTGAAGCGCAATATTGTTCAACAGATGATCAGGTTGCAGACATCTTCACAAAGGCTCTCACAGAGGCGGAGTTCACTAAACTTCGATATATGCTTGGAGTTCAGGAAGTTGTCACTAAGTGGGGATAGGCTCTAGTGCCTCCTTCCTTCTCCTATTGTGTCATATTTGTAAATCCTTCAATCCTATCCCAAGTTGTTCTTAAGGGGGGATGTTAGGATATTCCGACACATAGGAATAGTTAAGTTCAACTTGGTCTAGTATAGAGTTAGGTATAGAGTTAGGTAAAGTGTGTTTCTTTACCGTTGTACATTTTGTAGCTTACAATCCGACGGTCACGATATGTAGTGATCCGACGGTTCATTCTCTCCTCGGTATTACCGACACTTGATCCGTGGCTTGACACCCGTTTGGTCCATGAATTCTATTTAAAGCGCATGGAGGGTCATTTGTAGGTTAACCGTGCATGAGAGAAGCTTATGTAAATTTTCATTCTTTTATTAATAAATTGCCTGTAGTAGCCACGTTGGCGCAGGCCGTGGACTGTTTCCCTCTCTGAGGGTTTGTGTCCTTCTGGTGTTCTGTCTGAGGAACTTACCCTGTAAATTCCTACACAATTGTCTCACTGTAAGTTTATAAGTGATTTCGACGCCAACTATTTTAGTTGCTGTAACACCAAAGCGTCAATTTTCTTAAAGTGACTTAGCGTCAAAAACGTGTTGCCGTTACACTGAGTGACTTGACGTCAAAACTCGTGTTGCTGCAACACCGAATCCTGTTGCTGCAACAGCGAATCCTGTTGCTACAACACCAAATCCTGTTGCTGCAACACCAAGTCCAGAAAACAAAATTATCAGTTTTCTGTGCAGAAACAAAGAATTTTTGTGTTGTCTGTTTGTTAAGGAATTAAGAAGAAAATTCCAACAGTAATTTCCTATCAAATTTCGTTACATTCCCATTTTTTGTTGTCCCTTGTTCCGTTAAAAAAAATTCAGTGAGTTACCGCAGTAGTGACCAGTGAGATTTTGTAATGGTGACCAATGAGTTGCCGCAACAACACGTATCTAGGTGGTCGGTGTGGTAACTCATTGGACACCATTGTGGAAACTCACTTCTCACCGTTGTTACATATTTTCAACTAAATTTGTTCATGTTGTTGCTCTATGTATATTGTTTTTAGCCCCAAAAAAACAAAGTTACAAAGAATTGGTAGCCATTAGTTGAAGAAATATCCCTTAATCATAGTTTGAATTTGTTTTCTTACATGTATTACATAGATTTAATTATTAGGAGTATTGAGCAGACATACAAACCTGAAATTTCAAATTTACATTGAAACTTTAGTCACAATTACTTGTTTTAGTACCTATTTTTTTAAATGAGGGAACTTTAAAATTTGGCAATTATATAAAAAATTATTCGAGTAATTAAGAGGTAGGATGGAAAGTAACTATCCAAAATAACATTTTTCTAAGTTACTTGATGTTGTAAAACCATGATAATTGAATAAAATTTGACATTTATCTAAATTTCTTTATGCTAGAAAACCAAGATAACTTAATAAACTTTAAGAGGTTGATTATATACCTTTTTATTAAGATGTGGGTTGGAAAGCAAGTATCCAAAACAAAAAATTTCAAAATTAATTGGTAGTCCAAAACTATGACAATTGAACAAATTTAACATTTGTCTTAGTTATTGTAATACTAGAAAATTGTGACAAGTGAATAAATTTAACATTGGTCTAAGTTAATTGATACTCAAAAGTTGTGATAATTGAATAAAATTTTAGATGTTGGGGGATATTGGGAATAGATAGTCATTTTCATAATCAAGTTCTTCATAAAACAGTATTTTCTTGCTCATTGACATTTTGTAAAATTGTCATCAATGTGATCTCTTATTTGGTTCAAATTGCATTTTTTGGTATTAACTTTTGCCTAAATAGTAAGTAAAAGGAGTACTCCAAACATAATAACATCACAAGAAAAGAAAAGTGTAAAACTGCTATAGAAAGGAGAACTTATTAATGGAATTGAAATTAGTGGAATTGAAATGAACAATTACTTGATTTAGTACATGTCCTTTGCATTTATTTCCTAAGTGAAAATTAAGATATTTGTAAGGAAAAAAAGATAAAATAAAACCTAAGAATGATTATGCAAATTCTTAAGTTAAGGATAGTTACTCTGACTGTAAAGGTATAATTTAACCAATGAATAATTAGTACAAATATGATGTCTAATTTAACTTCAACATTAAATTATAACTTCCATAAAAGTAAAAGAAAAAATATTTTCATAACTTCCACTAAAATAAAATAATTAATATTATTATAACTTCCACTAAAATAAAATAATTAATATTATTATAAATTCCCCTATAACACAAAAATTAGTATTGTTATAACTTCTGCTAGAATGCAGATAAATTGAATTTGTTCACTTTTTATCATTTGATTGTTATTATTATAGTGATGATTGTTTCATAAAGTAATTATTTTTCACTAATAAGGGCTAAAAATTTGATAACATTCAAATTATTAAAAATTAAATGTGTCTTACTATGGCTAATTATGTTCAAGTTATGGTTGAGGGTTTATTATGGAAAATATTTATTTGATTATGGATGAGCATGGTTCTCCACATTAAATTTTAGTTATCTATGATAGATTATGATTGACTACTCTCTGTCATGGTTGTTCATATTTGATCATGTTGAAACTGATCAACCAAGGTTTACAACAACCAACCATGGTGACACCAGTTGACGATAGTTTACCATCATTGATTATGGTTGACTAGATGACTATGGTTGACTATGGCTTACTTAGAAAATCTGGTAAACATAGATCAACCTAGTAAACCTATATCAACTTTAAACATAAGTCAAACTAGTAAACCTAATAAACCTGGAGAAACCTTGTAAAACTAAGAAAACCTTTTAAACATGTAAACCTAATAAACCTATGTCAACCTAGTAAACATAGATCAACCTAGTAACACTATGTCAACACAGTAAAATTAGGTCAACTTAGTAAACATAGGTCTACTTAGTAAACCTAGGTCAACCTAATAAACTTAGGTTGACCTCCTCGTAAACATAGGTAAACATAGTAAAAATGGGAACTTAACATGCCTTGCAACCTTTTTAAATTCTTATTCATTGACATATGATTTTATTAACAATATGAAAACATATTTTTTGTATTTTCATAATGAAGTGTCAATTTCCCTCCTGAGTTGCCACCACTGTAATAGGGATTTTCTTCCATTTTAACAAGGAGTTTTCGCTAATGTAATAGGGAGTTTTTGCCACTATAACAATGATTTTTCACCACTGTAACAATGAGTTGCACTGTAACAGGGAGTTGTTGTCATCATAACAATGAGTTTCCACCACTGCAACAATGAGTTGTTGCAACCTAGTTTGAAAAAAATATAACAATATTTCATTAATTTTTTTTCATTTAATTGTTGTTTTTCAGATGGTGCAAAAGTGGACCTTAATCATTCAAGTTTGGTGCCATCCAAACCCAAGTTAGGCACGAACTAAATTTGTGCTTTAGAATGAAGCACTAAGTCAAGTCTATCAAAACAATGGAGAAATTTCTCAGAAAACCACGAACAATGAAGCTTACTATCTTTCCCTAGTTGATGGGCTAACAACAACAATGAATTATGGTGCAAGTAAAATTGTCATGTACACGAATTCAAAATTGACAACCAATCAAATGATTGGAACTTACCAAGTTAGAAGACAAAATTTGAAACCCCTCCACAAACAAGCAAAAAACATTGCTTCATAATTTCAAAAATTTAACATAACTTACTGATCAGATGTTCAAATGGTTGTTGATGATATACTTTGTGAAGCAGCGTCCAATGGAGGCGGATCTGCAATATAAGTGGAGGGGTCATCATGTGCTCCACCAATTATCATTCACGTGCATCAATATATGTGGACTATTAATGAATTCATTTTTCTTGTGATTGTTATTAGGGTTATTATGGTGTTCTTATTTCTTATGATGTTATGGTAGAAACATAAACAACCATTATGTCCATCCTTTTTGATGTATTTATATGAGCTATGTTTTTCTATATACGATCTCACTTTACTTTTTGGTACCTTTTTGATATCTCAACACAATTTGTATGTAAGGAATGTATTTTTTAGTTAATTCTATTAATGGAATTACATTGTGATTATAATTGAGATGTGTCATTTGATTATAGTTCAATTGTGTCATTTTGATTATATTTCAATTTTGTGTATCTATTGTAAATACTGAGAGGGGTGGGGAGTGAATAATTATTTCCTTTTATAAATGTTATTTTACTAGTTAAGACCACTTTAAATAGAACCCAAAAATGAATAGAAAAACAAATATTTTTATTAACAAATAGCGATGTCTCAGAAAGTATTTGAAAAGATGTTATAAAACGAGACCTTAGAATGCCTTCGATACTTCTTCACATTTCCAATCAAGGTTTCCAACAATTTACTGCGACAGAGGTTAGCTCTATCATAAAATTTCAAAAACACATAATTCCACATATCTAAGGGTATAGGGGTTTATTTTTCGATAGGTTCATAGTATGTTGAGATGGCCGAGGTTACATAGAGATACCACAGTCTGAAAATTTAGAGACACGGGTTGAAATTACAGAGGAATACCACAGTCCAATATTCAATGACTTTTCATATGTCTTGTTTTTAAGCCAGATGGAGATCTCTTGTAGAACAGGGTACTCTCTTTCTCTGTTAGAATTTTCTAGTTCACGAGTTGTGAATAATTATTCTTCTTTCTCCTATGTATTTTTTTTTTTTATCTACGGTTGGAAATTACATAAAAGAAGATATCCCTTACAGAAGTATAACGACTATAATATTCCACCAAGAACCTATACTCTCTTTCTCTCTCAAACTTTTCTAGTTCATGCAATGAAACGTATTCTAGGGGTATCATCTTTAACAATGCAAGGGTTTGCACCTAGGGTTTTGCACTCAAGGTTTTCTAATTGACAATGCACCTAGGGTTTTGCACTTAGGGTTTTCATGTAGACAATGCACCATGGGGTTTACACCTAGGGTTTTTCACTTAGTGTTTCAAACTTTTAGCTAGGATTTTTGCATCATATTGATATGCCTTGCACAATATTAGTTCTTCTTATATATGCTTTCTCATATTTTCTTGTTAGGGAAACTTTCATGCTACGTGTTCTTCATCCACTAACATTGTGTTCATCACAGGTGTTCTTCATCCATTATGGTAAGGGAATCTTTAATACTTTATTATTTCATGCACTTATCATATTCCTTTAGTGATTAATCCATGTATTCATTGCTTAGGTCATTTTATGGTTTCATGAATGCATATTAGAGCTTTTTTTATGAAGGGATTTTCAAATAACCTAGGGTGTTCATATTTAACAAGAAATGCTAGGGTTTCTTTTTTTTGCTTAAGCAAGAGTTGTGCCCTCTATTTCAATAAAACATGCATAATTTACAAAATTTACACCAAGCCACTAAACAGTGTGGTAAAGGGCTTGCAAGGAACGAGCTTCATAGAAACTAAGCCGTCAAACCCCCAAAACAAAATACACTCCCAAACCATTTGGGTACAAACAACTAAAAACAACGGGACTCATAGGTTTCGAGGACCCTCCTCTCAAAAGCCACAACAACAAAAATCTAATCCTACCTTTAAATCTTTTCCATTCAATCTTCTTATGAAATCCTACCCTTGAGATCCCTATTGCACCAAGAAGAAACCCGAAGGATAACCTTCGGACCCCACCAATCCTCTTGATCAATCCCAATCATTGATCAGCTTAATCCCATCGGACGGCGGAACTGTTCAATCGCATGGCCGAAGTGATCGCGCTTTAGAGTGCGATGAGGGTGGTTTTCAGCCACGGTCCTCATCCACACATCAAGATTTGAATGGAATTTCTACCCTCAATTCAATACTGCCTTCAGTATAAAAGCGGTGTGATCGCACCAAAACCTCTTTGGAATTGGTTTCATGTCCCGCCACTGAGAATTGTGAAAAGTTTCTCATCGTCATTTGTTACTTTCCACCTCCCTAGTGGTTGAGATAACCCTGTGCCCAATTCCGGGGTTGTGCAGTGAAGAGATTCCCACCATTGCTGAGGCAAATCCTGACCAATCTTCCACCATAGGTGTGTCAGACTAGGAAAGTGAAACATGTCCAAACCCGGTCATTACGAATTAGCTTCCTGAGTTTTTTTCTTATACACTTTTTTGTCCTCTTCCTCCTAGTTATGACAAAGTTATTTTAGGTTGCTCGGCGACATTGCAAAACAATCCATTGAAATTCTGCTATCCTTACATATGACACCTTGGTTGGCTAGAATATCAACAAACTTGTTGGCATTTCATCGTACATGGATGAATCTGAGAGTGCGTAGTCCCTGAAGGTGTCCCTGAATTTTCTGGAGAACCTGTACTAGCCTCCAATGTTTTGAAACTTTCTCCGGCCCTGTTCCATGACTGATTCTCTTGGATGCGTTGATGACTAACTCTGAATCAGCTTCTATTATTACATTTTTGCAATTGTTCTGTTTCAGAAATTCCAAGCCTTGTTCCAATGCCATTAATTCCACCATGTTGTTGGTGGCTTTTCCTAGATGACCATAGAAGAGGGAGATGATGCTTCCATTTTCATCCCTAAGAACCCCTCCAAAGCCTGCCATGCCTAGGTTTCCCTTTGAAGCCTCATCGATATTATACTTTAAAAAGCCTTCCAGGGGAGGATTCCAGAAATCCTTAACCGGTTCCCTCATGTTTCATTTCCTATCTATACCTTGTGGTCTAAGCCCCTGCATGCCTAACTACCAGAGAATTGATAACTCTGCTTCTGAGGGAGGATTTTTAGGGAGATCCCTAAATGTAGAACTGACTGTCTCCTTAAGCTGTTTTGAGATTTGATCCAACAAGCGAAGAGAGGAACTCTTCTCTTATTTGAAGGTTCTTCTGTTTCGTTCTTTCCATACATTCCATATGATGAAACTTGGTAATAGAGGCCAAGTAGAGTTAAGCACTTCATAATCCAAGAAATTATTCCTCTAATTGGTCAGGGTTTTTGTGATGCTTCCTTTGTCTCTATCCGACTTTTTGAAGATGGTGGCTAAAAAGTCCCATAACTTGGAGGTGAAAGTGCAGCTATTAAGAAGATTTTCAATGGTCTCCTCTTGGGCTTCACAGAGTTGGCATCTGGAGGGTCCCAGTATACCTCTCTTCCAGATATTATCCCAGGTTAAGATTTTCCTATGGTGAACCGGCCACATAAAGAGTTTGATTTTCATCCAACCCTTGTGCCTCCATAGCTTCTGCTAAGTTTTGTCCGTCGCTTGGGATTCTAGCCCAAGGAGAATCCATTTTTCTTCCTTGATGTTAAAGTTGCTCCCTTTGTTGATGCCCCATCTTAGTTGATCCTGCCCTTCAATAACTACAATCATCCTTTGATCCAACAACCTCTTAAGGGTTCCTGCTTTACTATTTAGGATCTTGTTCTCTCTGACATCTACTTTCTTCCATGTTCTCCATTTTTTTTTTATTGTGAGAATTCTCCCAAAAGTCCTTAACTTTCCATAATCCTTGCTTGTCTGTCTCCTCTTTGAGACTCGAAAATTCCTCTCTCTAAAGAGTTGGTTCTTGTTTCCATTTGTCCTCCCAGAATAGTGCCAGATCTCCATCTCTGATTTCCCAGAAACTGTTTTTTGGGACAATCTCTGTGTTCTCCCAGGCCTTGTTCCATATGGGAGAGCCCTTTATGTTTCTAGACATTCTTATGATATCATGAGAAAGCTAGTCATTGGCATATTTTTCATTCCAGATGCTTGCCCATTGAGCCTTAGGATCCTTAACCCACCTCCACCAAAGTTTGGCCCCTAGAACCTTACATAGAATCTCTATATCATCCAATCCAAGGTTGCCTTGGTTCTTGGGTTTACAAATCTTATCCCATGAGACTAAAGCCTATTTTCTCCTTGTTTCCTCTTTACCCCAGAGAAAATCTCTTTAGGTGTTTCTACAATGCTGTAGAACTCCTTTTGGAGCTGGGAGAGTTTATAACATGAAGACAAGGATAGCTTGGAGCACTGCCTTTGTGAGAACCAGTCTACCTGCCACATTTAGAGACCTGTTTGCCCATTTCCTGACCTTATCTTGCATCTTAATGATTAACAGTTCCCATATGCTTTTGAGCATAGGTTTTTCCGTTAGAAGAACTCCCAAATACTTAGAGGGGAGAGAGTCTCTTTGAAATCCAAGGATTCTTGAGACATTTCTCTGGATGGCGATATGTGTATTAAAGAAAAATATTTTTGATTTGGAATGATTAACTTCCATACCTGAAGCCAAAGCGAAGTATTTCAAAATTTGTTTGTAAGTTAGCGCTTCATTGACTATGGGAATTCCTTGTAGCATGGTATCATCTACAAACTGTTGATGAGTCAGAGCTTGACCATTCTTCGAAAGTTAGAGTCCTTGAATTTTTCCGGTAGCTCTAGCATGTTTGATGGACCGCCCCAGCCCTTCCATCATGAGGATGAAGAGAAAAGGAGAGAGCGGATCTCCCTATCTGAGTCCTCTAGAAGGTTGAAAAAGTTCAGAGGGAGAGCCATTAATTAAAATTGAAAAGTTGGAGGATGTCACCAGGGTCATGACCCATCTGATCCAATTATGATCAAAACCAAATTTTGTAGGTACATTCTTGATATATGTCCAATTCACTTTATCGTATGTTTTGGCAATGTCTAACTACATTATCATTCCCAATTTCATTTCACTAGGTAACGATTGTATCACCTCGTGTGCTTATATGATGTTATCTAGAATTTGTCTGCCCTCCACATAACCTGGTTGTTCCCTCAAAACTAGTGAAAGGTAGTAAAGGTTTGAGTCTGTTGGCCACAACCTTTGAAATTAGCTTATAAATAACATTGCATAAAGCGATGGGTCTATACCTATATGGAGTTTGGGCATTATCCTGCTTCGGAATAAGGGAGATAAAGGAGTTGTTGAGAGCTCTCAAAATGGTTCTATTCAGCCTAGAGTCTTCCACAACCTTTATAATATCCTCTTTGACAATGTTCCAACAAGATTTGAAGAAATCTACATTGAAACCATCCGGACCTGGAGCCTTACCATTTTGCATTTCCTTGAGGACCTCACTCACCTCCTTTTCGGTTATCGGTCTGTTGAGATTACAGTTATCCTCTCTGGATACCAACTTGGGGATATGTTTAATGAGGTCCGTGATGCAAGGAACCCTGTCTAAAGTTTTTTCCTGAGCAATACCTCGGAAGTGCTTAACTAACATTGCTTCTATCTCCTCATGAGATTGATGTATCTGCCCTGCCATGTCCTTGATCAAAGAGATTCTGTTGTGAGTCCTATTTGCTATAGTGGATTTATGGAAAAATTTATTATTTCTCTCTCCTTCTTTCAGCAATTGAACTCTAGATTTTTGTTTCCAAAAAAATTCCTCTTGATTGCACAAATTTTCCCATTCTTGGTGATGTTTCTCTACTTGGTCATTTTTGTCCTTGTCAAAGCCTTCCTTGATCAAAGCTTGGTTGAGCTCCATTATTTTATTTTCCACCTCTTTCTTTTCCACAAAAATATTACCAAATTCATTCTTATTCCAGGCTTTAAGCTTCAGCTTGATGTGCTTTAATCTTTTGTGAAGCAGGAACATCGTTGATCCTTGGGTTTGCAGATCCTTTGCCCACCATTATTCAATGTTGCTGATGAATTCTGGGTGAGAAAGCCACATATTTTCAAATCTGAAAGGTCTATTTCTTGGGGTGCCTATGCCCTTGATTTCCATTTGAACAGGCCAGTGATCTGAACCTCCAAAGGGAAGAACACCTGCTATTATTTCCTTGTCTGTTAGCATGAGATGCTCAAAGATCATGATCTATCTAACTTGGAGGCTACCTGTAAGTCCCCTCTCTTTTATTGTTCCATGTACAGAGGCCATTATTTGTCTCAATATCAACAAGCATCATACTTTCTGAAATGATTTGGAAGGCTAAGGAATCTTTATTTAGAGCTCTTGTACCCCCTTTTTTCTCCACGAGAGATCTGATCATAGTGAAGTCTCCTCCTAGGACCCAAGGTAGTCCTACATGTCTAACCCGTAGATCCACCAAGGAGTCTATGAACCTGATTTTATCATCTAACCTTTGAGGGCTATAAACATTCATGACTAGGTAAGTGTCCCTGTCTCCTACTGGCTATATAACCACTGATAAATAATTCTTTGATGCCTCCGCATCAATTATTCCAATTTTTTGGGGGTTCTAGAGTGTGAGGATACCCCCTGCTGTATTTTCTGCTTTAACTTCTAGAAACTCAAATCTACTAAGCCATTTACTATGGATTTGCCTTAATTTTTGAATGGAGCATTTTGTCTCTTGGACAAAAATTATATCCGGAGCTTCCTGTTTCATTCTATTATTCATAATTCTTTGTTTTCTCTTGCTCCCAAGATCTCTTATATTCCAAGTTGTGAATTTCATAATTAAATATTGGTAAAGGGATAACTAGATAGGTCTTTCATCTTACTTGAGTTCACCATAAGCTTTCCACATTCTAGTAGTAGCTCGTTTTGTTTTTTTCTGCCTCTTTTTTTCCCTGGATTTCTCAGTGCTAACCCCGGATTCGTTTTTACTGCTTTCACTTCGTCATTGCTCTGTCTTTCAATGTTATTTACTCCCTCCAAACCCTTTGCCTAGGTTTTCCATAAGAATAGCTACTGAATCCGATTGATCTCTTCTTGTGGGAGTGATTCTACACCCTCAGTTGTTCCCTGAGCCAAGAACCCTTCTAGATCTAGGTTTTCTCTGTCTAGAAACTCCTAAAGCTCATTGTCCTCCATAACCATATCACTCTGGGTCATTTACTGATCCATTTCTAGCTCTAATTCATTCAGCATGATCCCCTTCTGTTTTTTGTTTTACTGTGTCTGAACTCTTTCTTTATCCTTTTTCTTCTTCTTATAATCTTCATTCATGGCTTGATCTTCTACTATTATTTCTTCCTCTTCTTCAAGAACTTGGAATTGGTTCTGACTACCCTTTTGTTCTTCAGCATGGTGTTGCTTTGTCCCTTTTTTTCCACTTTTCCCTTTATGAACTACTTTGTGAAAGCTATTTGTATCTTTCATTGTGTTGATTTTGCTTTTGTTTTCTGCTTTACTGAGGGGGTAGTCTCTTAGAAGGTGGCCATGTTCATGGCATCTGCGACATCTAAATGGAATATGTTCATAGTCAACTGTTTACACCCATTCCTCATCATAAAACTCCAATATGACTTCGTCCAAAAGAGCTCCGGATAGGTCCATTTCCACAGAGATCCTAGAAAAATAGGTATATTTCCCCTCCTTGTGGCTTCATAGGCTTTGATAAACCGTCCTAATTTATTGCCTATGGTTGCAAGGGATTCAATTTGCTAATAGTCAAGAGGTAGAGAATAGAGTCTTACCCAAACCGGAACTGAAGTAAAAGTTTCCCGCTCCGGAACGAAATTCATCATCCATGGCTGCATATAGAGCCCTACTGCTGCATAGAAGTAGGGCCCGCCTTCAAACACTTTGTCTTTATCTTCAATGTTAGTGAACACCATAGTGAAGAAACCTTTGGACCCCAGATGTAGATCAATGCTACCTTTGGGCTTCCAGTGGTATATTATCCATGTTCGTAAGGCTTTTACAGTGGGCCATAGCCCCATGAATTTGCATATGATTGCATAAGTCCGCATGTGATCTCTGTGCTCTTGCAGTGCTGGATCATTTAAAACTACTCTAGGAGTAATTTCAGCTCTGGGTTTGCATTGACTCTTCTGATTTTTGTCTTTTGTTCCCTGTATTTTATCATTTTCTTCCTTGTCTTTTGTGCCATCCTTCTCCTTCAATTTGGTACTATCTGATTCCTCCTCCTTGTTTTTTCTACCTTTCTCCGCATCACCTTTTCCTTTCTTCGGAGGCTTCTTACCCTTGTTGGCCATTGCTTCCTTGTAGGAGGGAGTGGAGCTCCCTCCTCTGCACCGATCCATGGAGAGAAATCTATTGTTGTTGTCATAAACCCTAGTTGCCTCTCCTACCCACCTCGTGATCGCTTGATTTGTTGTAAAACATCTATAAAAACAATAATATATATATATATATATAGAAATGCTAGGGTTTCATTACCTAAGGTTGTCATCTTTAAAACCGCAAGGGTTTCGAATATTGGTTTTTGAATATAGGGTTTTGAACTTGTAGCTAGGGTTTTTCTATCTGATTGACATGTCTTGGAGAATGTTAGTGCTTCTTATATATGCTTCATGACATTTCCTTGTTAGGTCATCTTTCATGCTAGGGTTTCTGTACATGTGTTTTTCATCAATTAGGGTAAGGGAATAATGAATGCTTAGGATTTTGCACACTTACCGTATACATTTAGGGATTCTTTCATGTATTCATTGCTTAGATCATCTTAGGAATTGATCAATGCATATGAGGGTTTTCTTTAGCAATGAAGTTTCAATGCACCTAGGGTTTTCATCTTTAGCAAGTAATGATAGGTTTCATTACCCAAGATTAACATCTTTAACAATGAAAGGGTTTCCACCTAGGGTTTTTCACTTAGGGTTTTGTCCTACAAAATGCACATAGGGGTCTACGTTTAGGGTTTCACACTTAGGTTTTTTGAACTTGGTGTTGCAAAAACTAGCATGCCTAGTGAATGTGCTAAAGTCAGAGGGCACATAAACAACTTCAGAAAAAAGGCCCACTATCACCATAAGTAGTGTTGGGCGCGGTCGAACTTGGTCCAAGTTTTGGTCAAAGACTTCGCATTTTGAGAAGAAGAGTCTACGAATTCCGCGAAGTTATATGTACCACGTAGTGTCTAGGGGCTTTGGGTGGGTCGAACGCCCTCATTTTGTAATGGGTATTGGACTTTAGTTCATTGTTTTGTTGAGTCCATGGTATGTGGACCATGGTTTTGTTTAGCTATGTAATGTAGTTAAAGACAAGTGATGCTTGTCGAAGATAGATAATTCATGATGATCTCATAGTTTGTAAGTGATTGCGTCTTATGTTAAGTATTTTGGTTCTTAAGGAAAGGCTCCATATCTGAGTGCGTAGAGGCCTTGAAGATTCTGCAGCTGAGTGTGTAGACCACCTCCAGCTGGGTGTGTAGGTCGAGAATTTGTATGTATTGAAGATTTTTGGGTGCATGAATTATGGTTAAGCAGACTCCTTCAATACTTAATTATCAACCTGCAGGTTTCGTAAAATTAGAGGTAAAGCACAAAAAATGCCAGAAATGATATGAAATTTTGTTAACTCTTTTCCTACTTCCTTAATTACAATCTTGTAGAATCAAAAATAAAATATCACCCAACAATTTACACCAAAGAAATTCTAGTGTTGGAAAATGAAAAAAAGTACTTTTGCGAAGAAATAAATGAAAGGAACTTTCAAACTCTTGTAAGCAATCCTGATTAATTGAAATGGAAATATATCTCTATATTTAGTATAATTATATATCAAATTAATAATTGGAACCTTGAAGATATCTACTTTATAGATCGTTCTCCCTGCACTGAGTTGTTATTCGTGTACTCCTGCAATACTCTTGCACCAGTACCAGAACAAAGTTGATAGGATGGAATTATATTATAAACGTGTACTGAAGATTTATGTCCTTATGCAGGGACTCTAAGTCTTATGACTATAGCACTTTGTTCCTGTATCAGGATATTGATTCATGTAGCGGAACAAATAGTCCTGCACCAAGTTTTCAAATTTCTTTTATAAAAGAATAAACAGTGTGTTAACTACAAAAATTAATTTGCAAAGTTGAACAAAACTTTGAAATAGATTTCACAAAGAGAAATATGCTTCAACCAAAATTAACTTCAATATAAGAATTAACTTCGAAATTCAAAGCACACTTTTCTCCAATCAAGGAACTCTTTCATGGAACTAAAGAAATCATCTAATTGTGACAACAGGCTTTATCCCTATAATAGTTATTCGCATAAATCCGATCTTCCTTTTCAATATTTTTTAATTCGAAAAGGTTCACATTGAATAATCAGATGTGAAGTTCGATCCTTTCCTCAAAAGTGTAAAGTGCGGGTACAAATTAATGCATTATAACGACGTTCAATCCTTAATTACTAAATCATATTCAATCCAGAATATCATGAATACTTCTGAAAGATGAACACTCACTTGCAAAAATGCATCAAGATCCTTGTGATAGAAAAGAATGAAAAACTTTGTTGTCATGAACTAAAGAAATCAAATTGTAGAACTGTAAATGCACTAGTGCAAGAATAATGTGTTTGCATGATCGAGGCATAAATAATACTAAGCTTTGAAAAGAAAAATTACGAAAGGGTAAGATCAAACTTAGTTAAGCATGCACACCGTGGATCCATCACACAATGGCTATAAATGAAATCGAACCTGAACTTTGTGAAAGAATAGAAGCATCTACCTTAATTCACACCTTGCATTAAAATGAAATCAACACAATTTTAATGAGAAAGAAGAATGAGAGGGAGAACGAGCTAGGTTGGATGGGCACTAGCCAACCAACTCATTTCCCTACTTAAGAAACTTGGAAACTCAGCTCTCAGCAACACATCAACATAGAATTAAAACACAAGATTGAAACAACATGGCGCAGTACCTTGATATTAAATTTCAGAATCAACAAATGTACATGATGAAATCAATTCCATCCCAGAACGAGGTCGATACCAGTAAGATTACAAAATGCCACAATTACAGTAGCATATCTATCACTCCACTCGCTACCATTTTCTATCTGAATCCTACATTATATACATCCCGTTAGGCCTGCATCTGTAACAAAATTACTTTTGGCATTACAATCTAATCCTTTCAGCTGTAACAAAATAACAACAATATTACATGCTAAGACTTTCAGTTGTAACAAAACACTAAACTTAAGCATTCAGCCAGCGACCTAATCTCTATCATATCCCTGACTTATCTTAGCTATGAACCCAACTCGAGATGACTGATCCTGAACGAGATGTCCACATTAGGTAGTGAGCTGTCACAATAATTTAGGATTCACTAGCGCTGCAAGAATCCTACCTGCACTCGACCATGCTAAAGAAATGATTAATATGTTGCTTACCAAATACTTTAGGAGATAATATATTAGTTTCAAAGAATATTAAACGTATAATGCTAAGAAACTATCTCACAAAAAGATAGAAAAGATAGATCAACGACTTCAGAATCAGCCTCTTCGAGGGGGAAACCTCATTTACATTACACAAATGAACAATTCTTGTATGATACAAATGACAAAACCTCCTTTCTATATATAGGAGTCTAAGGGGTCACAATATAATCAAAGTCGACATACCAATAATAATATAAGGTCACAACAATAACAACAGTGGGCTTGTATGGGGCACAATAATAACAATAAGGGCTACAATCACAATAGTAATGGGGGAATCACTAGTATTAGATGGACTTAACATGCCCTTCTCCATCAAAAAAGTGTTGTCCTCAATGTTTGAATAGTTTTGGATGCTTTTGTATAAAATTATCATACTCCCATGTGGCATCTTTAGTGGGTAAGTTCTTCCACTTGACGAGATACTCCAAAATTGATCGATTTCATAGATGTCGAGTTCTTGATTCTGTGACTACTTCAGGTTCCAATATGATTTTTCCTTCCTCGTCAAGTTCTGGAAATATTGTTTGAACTAGGAGCTTGTCACCAATAACCTTCTTTAAGCATGAAACATGGAAAACTGGGTGCACTCGGGAAGCTACAGGAAGATCCAATTTCTATGCCATAGTACCAATATTTTGCAACACCTTATATGGACCATAATACTTTGGTGATAATTTATTATCCTTCTTAGCTTGCTTGAGGGATATTTGTTTATATGGTTGTAGTTGTAGAAATACCCAGTCACCTACATCAAAACTTATTTCACTACAATTTTGATCTGACTGTTGTTTCATTCTATTATGTGCCAAAGTTATATTATCCTTTAAGAATTGGAGAACTTGTTATTGATGGTCGATGTGATATTCCACTGCTTGAAACTTATAATTTTCTCTTAACTATAATGTGATGAACGGTGGGTGATATCCATAAAGTGCCATAAATGGGATCATTTTTGCTGCAATATGGAAGGAAGTGTTATACCACCATTCAGCCAGAGGAAACCATTTGACCCATTGTGTATGTTTATCAGATACAAAGCAAAAAATATATCCTTCCAAACATTTGTTTACTATCTGAGTTTTCCCATTAGATTGAGGATGATAAGATGAGCTATGAGCTAACTGAGTACCAAGAAAAGAAAATAATTTTTCCAAAAATTTCCAGTGAAAATAGGATCTTTGTCCCTTACAATAATCTTTGGGTTTCCATGTGGCTTTTGAATTGTTTCCATAAATGCAGTGGAAACTGTACTGGATTTAAATGGATGAGATAATGCACAAAAGTGTGCATACTAGGTAAGTATATCAACTAACACCATGATGACACTCTTTTCTCCGTACTTGGGTAAACCTGTGATAAAATCCATTAAGACCTCCTCCCAACGTTGACTTGGAATGGATAAAGGTTGTAATAGACCTGAAGTCTTAATTGTTTCAATTTTTTTTTTTGGCAAACCAAACATTTTGCCACAAAATTTTGAATATCAGATATAAGGTCATCCCAAAAAAATTCCTTCTTAACCCTATGGTAAGTTTTTAAAAATCCCGAGTGCCCTCCTAAGGGAGAGGTGTGCAATTTCATAGGAATGTTTTGTTAATTGAGAATTCTGACATAGGTATAAGTGATCTTTGTACCATAACCAATTGTTTTTCCACCTAAACGTATCAAATGTATTGGGATCTTGTTGTAACTTTTGAATGAGTTTGCACACTTCTTTGTCATTCTTCCATTCATCCCTTTCTTCATTTATCTAATCTGGTTGGATAATAGAAATGGCACAAAGCAATGCTTCCACATCCTCATCCTTTCTTGAGAGTGCATCTACCAAGACATTTTTCTTCCCTTTTCTGTAGATGATTACAAAGTCATAACCCAACATTGTTTCTTCTAAAAATTATTAAGCCTATCATGCAAGGAAAATTTTAAGAACCCCCCCTAAATTTATATGTATAATAAATGGGCAAATCTCCATGGTATATAGGAAAAATAAGGCGATTTTATCAATAATATGATATGTATATATAATTTTTTGGCGAATCTCTCACCAGGCATGGCCGATATTTTACTCAATTATAAAATCTTGTAACGTCTTGGTATTACCATGGTTCAATACCATGGGTTATCATAAACCTGGAGCTTAAAAATTACTATTAGTAATTTATCGAAATTAATAAAATTAATAGTTGATTTTTATTTTATTTTTTATTTTAACCAAGCTAAAATGTTTAACATACATTAAATTACAACATCTATT